>CANXYC012421113.1:0-15389 GCA_948193065.1 Aleurites moluccanus | reverse complement strand
ATTTTCTTTATTCATGTAATAGCTGATATATTTAGATTAGGAATATTTATTCTGTTACCAAAAATATATTGTATAGATTATTATTTATTGGAATGAAAGCAAAGGGAATGGTATTCAGCCATTTACTCAAAGATTGTTACTGAAAACAGCTGAATTAGGGTTCTTCACAATTAGTGTTCTTCTGAAAACCATTTGCAAACTAAAAAATAAGTGCTTCAATAAATTGCTGTTCTCTACCTCAAAAATCAGGAATATTAAAGAGTACAAAGTTGTTCTCTACCAGACTTGTTCAAACTTTAAATTTTGTCCACTAATATAACTAAATTATAAATTGTGACAGTAGTTTAATTATAGATTAGACTGCTAGTTCACATACTAACACAACATACACTTTTTTGGGGTGCTAATTAGACTCCAAGTACGTTTCAAACTTGAAACATCATAGGTCTCATATGTCACATCACAAACACATTTTAACAACAACAATACATGCAACATTAATATAAGCATACCATTGCATGCTAGGAACAAAAGAGCAGAAATCCAGACTTTTTCTTTTTTATTTAAGGGAGGTCAAATGAGTTTGACTACTGTGAGTTACACAACAAAGATAGCCCTCCCTATTTATAGTTCTCAAGAAATTAGTAAAAACATCAATCATAATATAGTCATGGAAGGATTCAAAACTAACAACTCCCACTTCAATCCCTAAAAGGGGGATAAGAAGACCAACTAAAGTAAGCTTAATTGCACATATTAATACAGCAAATAGTGACAATTTCTCTAATTTTCTCTGTAATAATATAGTTCCAATATGTCAATTAGAACTACAAGAGAATGAGACCATTACTTGAAAGCTGCAAACTTTGCAAAAAGGAAATGGTACAGAAATATAAGAACAGGGAAATATAAAAATCCAAAACCCTGAACAAATAGAATCAATAATTACAATTTACGGCTTCAATTTTTCAGGTCGATTGAAAGAAAAAGAAAAGTAAGAAACTAACCTCAGTCCTTATAGTACGTCTATTGATGAAAGGACCAAGAGGAAAAGGAAACCCTGTAAAGTTAAGATAAAACCTGCCACCAGTGGTGGTTGTGGTGGGGGTATTTTTTGCTCCAGCAACCACCAAATTGATGTTCTCTCTTTTTTTATTTCTGGGTTTTAATGGTAACGAAAGACCCTTCAAGGAACTGCCAAGAAAACTAGAATTTGATCCACGTAAGGAGATTGGATTCTGCAAGATTGTGGATTTTGGGGAAGAAATGATAATGGCAGCCACCATATTTTTGAACTGTATTTGTTTTTACAATGAACCAGAAAAAAAAAAAAAAAAAGTTAAGGTTTAATGCTAACGGAATCTAGAGTTGCAAATTTCAAGGCTATGGCTGTGACACGTGGAGTTCTGTCTGTGTTGGATTTTCCTACATGGACTTTTTCTGGGAATCTATAGTGGTTTGTGGATGGTCAGTCAGTATTATAGAACATTCTAGAACCATGAATTGCAATTCAATTTCTGGACCAGAAAAAATTTAGACCTTAGTTTAGAGATTGACAGCTTAGTTTAGAGATTGACAGCTCTTGGTTAAGAATTTAATCCACTGGCAAGCCAAATAATGCTTTGATCCATTATCATGGAAAATACTGGGCTTGAAAATAAGGTCACTGTTGAAGGGCTTATGAGTTACGAGAACAGGAGAGATCGAGTGATTGCCATTAAGCGATGCTATTGACAAGCAGATTACAGTATATGCATACAACGTGATTAATTAGACTTTCTACTTTGATTTGGACTTGCAACCTTATAATTCTATAATTCTAGATATGATTTCAGTGCTGTTAGTGAATCACTAGTTATACCTACAAAGACTGAAACCTTTCATGTTTAGCTCACCAATATAGCAAAACAGCAACATGAGTAATGGGAAAGCACCCAATGTTCACTTCAATAAATGGTACTAGCTTCACCATTTGCATAACATTATCAAGAGATGCAGATCCAGCAGGCAATCTGATGGCAACTATTGTTTTGAATGTTAAATTGTTTCAGCAGATAATGAACAAGGGAACAAATTAGAAGTACAGGCAACTTTGGAATTGAAGTCCCACTATATGTTTCGCGTGTGTGTGTGCGTGTGTGTATATATATATATATATATATATATACACTTTTAGAAAATTTGGTTTGGTTAGAATTCGATGTTTCATAATCCTGAAGATGACTTTAATATCAGTTAACCAAAGACTAGTTGGGATAAATTTTCTATATTACTCCAAAACAAAACTATATCAAAATCCCAAACTGATGTACATAAACATGACAGGTAAACTAGTCCATAAACAACAAAATGCATACTACGCATTCCAAAAGTATTTGGTTGTAACAGTTCTGGACAATGAAGACTTGCTTGACGGCCAGAAATAACGACTCTTTCCTTCAAAACCAATCAAGGGTAATAGAAAAATTATATACAAGGGGAGCGAAACTAAAATATAGATTCAATAAACAAGGGTCTCCATACAACAAAGAAATCGAGCTCTTCGTTAAAAGCCCTCAAATTAATTAACTACTTTGTATGCTTACAATTGCTTTGCTAATCTGCAAAGCAATCCTATATCGGCAGGTGAGGTTTCCATGCATTGAGCCCCCACTGCCAACAAAATTCAGACTATTGACACCCTTGATGCCATCCATGTTCTACAGGAGCTGATGTGAGACTGAGCAAACTGCAAGCAAAAGAATTGACACAGCATCGGAAACTGGAAAGTCGTCAAATTACAAAGACCATGTAGAAGCCAGTATCTAGTGCAAACTTCTATTCAAAAGTTTACTGGCTAAGAAGTTAAATGCATCAAGTGATGATTTCTCTAACAAGCCAATCCAAACTCGGATATGCGAAGTATAGAATCAGAAATGATGGGAGAGCAAATAGAAATGTGATAAGAATGTACAGGGCTAAAATGGCTGCACTGGCAGGTATAGCATATAAAATGATCAAAAGGAATATAATGACCAAAGGAAACTTGGCTGTCAAATGAACGAAGAAAACCAATGACTTCTGGAGAGAAGAATGTATTCTTCCGAGATTGACAAAAGTATTGCCATGATTATGATCACGGTTTGCTCCTGATGGCTCCAGATGATGTACCCTTATGATGTTGTTCCGACTTAACTGATTTCCTGGGGCTAAATTGTTGTCTGATGACCAGAGGGGTTGGTGATCTTCATAGAAATTATTATGGGACTTGTGTGCATCATCATTCTTGCTTTCAACCATCCAAAGTAGAAAGTAATTCTTGCGAGGAAATTTCAAGTTGCCTCTGTAGACTAGGCGGAAGGATAAGAAATTGCACCATGGACAGGAAATAAAGAGGGGAAGTTGGATCGGTAATGTGGGGAATTTCACAACGGCCCATTGAAGTCCTAGTATGCAGTTTTTACAAAGCGTATGGCCACACCATAAAACATATGGCACATTTTCCACAATATTGAAGGACTCCCAGCATATTGGGCACTCTAGTCCTTCTTCTCTGCTAACAACAGAAGATGCCTCATCATCTGAGAATTCTGATGCAGCTTGAGTTAATTTTGGAGTGCTGTTGCCAACACTTCCCGCTATGCAATTGGATGCAAAATGCCACATTTTGATAGCAAGAAGTGACTCGCAGAAGCAGTATTACATTCTAAGCCTGTAAAAACTGAATCTGACAACTGGCATCACTAGACATTAACTCATGCCTTGAAGGTCTCCCCTTAATAATTTTTAACACCATTAACAATTTTACCCAGCAGTGCACCTGGAAGAAGAATAGAAGCAAGAAAATCAAAATAATTTCTTAGTGAATATGATTTAGGCTGTCAAGTTCAATTTGGTGTCTGTTTCCAATTCCTCATTGCAATGTGATTACGGATAATATATTACAATGAAAGACAACGACTAGTTAGGTGTTTAATGCAATCAATAGCATACAAAATCAATTTGTTGATGTCAAAATCTTCTAGAAGAAATAACACTTGAATCAACTGATTAGAAAGAAGCAGAACAAGATGACCAAAAAGAGCTTAATAACCCAAAATTTTGACTGAGTAGTAAAGGAGCCTGCCAGTTTTTGCCCAAAAGTCAAAACAGAATACATTTGCTTCTAACCCAAAAAGGAAAAATAGAAAAATTAAGGCATTAAGAAATCCACAATAACAGGCATATTCACCAATAATTACAGAATTAGCACAAATCATTTCATTATATATACTGCTCCTTCATTGTTTGCCTTCTAGTCACATAAATATGTTTGCACAAGTTGCATCCTTAGAATATCAGCGTTCCTACATATCTAGCTAGCTAGTAGCCACAATTAACAAGACAGCAATAAACCTAAAACCAAAAGCAAAAGATAATAATGATGAAAGTAAAAATGACAGAATAAGGCAACTAATTGACTGAAAATAACGAAATGCAGCCACAGATGGATTTTAATATCGCAAAATGCAATTAACAAATTTCTAGGTGAAATAAATACAGAACCATGTATTAAAAATAAGTCAGCACAAAACAAAATCCAGGAAAAATAGATGAACAACATAAAATCAAGAATAATAAATGCATGTAGTCAATAGCAGACAGTTGCAATTCTAATCATCCCAACAAAACAAAATGTTACTTTACGAGTACTGTATGGCCTAGCACACCTTTATGCTTTCTTTGGCAATTTGATTTACTATTATGCGAATTAAGGAGCTCCTTTTTTCTGACAAAAAATAAGGAGCTTTTCTTTTCAATTTTATAGAGAAAAGGTCCCAAATCCACAAAACTCCAAATCAATGTCCCAGTTACATATTAATCAAATAGGAATCCTCACATATGACCCATACAAGTAGTAAAGATAGCTGCTTGCCCTAATCCTAATAGGCTAATAGCCACTTCAAATTTGTCAGTCAACATTAAACTTTAAAAACAGTGAAATAGAGAGAGAGAGAGCCTTTATGATCATTTTGAGAAATACCCATTTCAATATAATCCAAATCGAACTCTTTTTTCCCTTTAGCATATATTTAAATCTCAGATATAACAAACAAAAAGCCAAGATTTTTATAATTGTAAACCAAAGCAGCAATACCACAATTAACAAACAATTAAAGAATTCTAAAAAAAAAATCCCAGAACCAAGATCCATACGTACAACATGATAACAAACGATCCATTAAAATCTAAGCTAGATTAGAATAAAACTAACAGAGAAATCAAGCTAAGAACTTGAATACAAATTCCAAAACAAATAAATCAAGAGAAGTTGATTCTATGTGATCTTACCAGTAATTCTTGATTGATCCAGAGATAGAGAAAATAAAATAAAATAATAAAAAGAGAAGAAGTCTCCACTCTCCTTCTGTCCCCCTCTCTTGCGCTGAAATTAAAGAATGGACAAACTGTCAGTTTAGGAACCTTGGTTAACGGATTATACATTGTGAGATGATAAAGGTTCTGCTGGTCCACGTGGCTTTTCTCGGTTGGTTATAAATTAATAATTATTATTATACTTGTTTTACGTAAACTGATAACGACGTCGTTGTCGGTAAATTCATATTACCAAAACGGTTCTAACACACAAGGCAAGGGAATAATTCGTTAATACTTAAATATTATTGGACTCTTAGGTGGAATTTATATATATGTATGGGCAGATACAGAGTTGGAACTTAAAATATTATGTATCATAAATAATTTTAATTTTATTAAATTTATATAAATGCTAATTAACATACTTATACTTATATATGAATTTATTTCATATATTAAATCAATGAATAATAATATATTTTAATAAATATATCTATATTTTTTAATTTTAATATCAATATTATATTTTTATTTTATTTATTCTTATTTCATTGGTATATGCGTTCATTATAGACAAAAAAAATCTGAATTTTATTATTTTCATTCTAATTTTTTTTAAAGTATTGTTTGATGCAAGGAAATAAAATTGAAATTAAAGATAAATTTAAAATTAGACTAGTGAATTCATAATTTTATATTAATATTAAATTTTACACACACATATATATATTAATATTTGAGGAGAAAATTAATATTATGTAATCAATAATATTTTTTTTGTTTATTCAGTCAAAAACATTATGTAATTAACTTGTATGTTTACACTACAAGTATTTTTTTTTTTTTTCTAAATGAATCCAAAAATATATTCCAACCTATTGAGACTTTTTAAATTGTATATTTTAAGAAACAATATTTTTTTTCCCTATAGAAATAAGCAAAGTCTAGTTGTAAGAGCAATGACTAATTCTGTTTGTTGAACCATCATATGAATATCA
Source organism: Aleurites moluccanus (assembly GCA_948193065.1). Lineage (NCBI taxonomy): Eukaryota > Viridiplantae > Streptophyta > Magnoliopsida > Malpighiales > Euphorbiaceae > Aleurites > Aleurites moluccanus. Next base: position 9,054 of record CANXYC012421113.1, on the reverse strand, counting down.
CGTTCAAGTAACTGATACCCATTGAAAGTCAGAAATTTTTATTGACATTATTATCAGCAGATGCAACCAAAATTCTCCTCTTCATTGCTTATTTCTAAGAACAAATTTAGAAAATGCAACAACTACCAACACTTATACGCCAGATTCAAGCCTACAAAAATTACTGGTGTAATTGTAAAAGCAATTTGCAGATTAGCAATAAGAGAATGTGATATATAATCATTCATTTGCTATTTTTATTCAATAAATTCACTAGCAACTGTGAAAGCCTAATGTATCAAATATATCCAAAGGCTTTTGTTTCTGAGAAATCTCCTGGGATTTTTGCAGGAAAATTTCTCCCTTATAAACTCTGCTTGGGAACAAATCTTAAGTTTAATTCAATATTATCAGCAGCCTTAAAGAATAGGCTTATATGCACTTTTTTTTTTTTACAGTTCTGATATTGTGTTTCTCCTGAATTTCATGGAAAAATTAAGATTTGAAAGAAACTTAAAAAGAAAAGAAAATTCCCATTCTTGAAGTTACTCGAGATGATCATGTGGTCTGAGTGACAAGAACATTGCAGCATACCGCCTAAGCAGGTTCTCAATGTTTCCATCAATCACTGCAGGAACCAATATACCCCTAGTCCTCATCCTGTATCGTCTCCAAGCGAATTGAATGTTCACTGCAGCCCATGTTCGCCAATTTGACGAGTAATATCTTAATGTTCGCTTAAGCCTTTGGCTAGCAAATGTGTATCGAAAGTGATCAGTAATGTATCTAAGATGGTTTGCATCAATACCAAATGCTTCTGTTGATTCCATACAGCAAAATGTTGCAGATGAGGCTGGAAGCCGGTCTATAAATGGGCGACGAAGGCACCAAGAGAGCAATTCATCACCTAAAAACCCTCCAGGTTCCAGGACAGTTGTAGCTATCATGCCTTTGCTGAGGTTTTGGCTACGTTTCACACGTCCTCGCACTATAAAATACATTCTTGGCACAGGATCTCCTTCTCTTATTATCTGTTTGAAAGAAACAAATTAAAAAGTTATTTTTGATACTTTCTAATGAAATTAAATGTAATGTAATATATTCAAAATGCATTTTACACCTTTTCGCCTTTGCAGTAGATAAGGGGCTTGACTCTATCACAAATATTGTCTAGAATAAGATCATCCAAACTGTGAAACAGAGGAGCCTGCACAACAGAAATTACAATTCTGTTATTTTGTAGCATACATTTTTCATTGAAATTGTTCGCAAGTTCACTAAGAGATTGTTCTATTTAGTTAACCTTTTTTATAAGATCAAGGCAAAGATAGCGCTTAATGTCTCTCCGAAGTCCCTCAGGCAATTCTTCAAGCCACTTAATCTCATCTTCTCCTCCCATGACTGCCCATCTCTGATTGTCAAAATGTCGCACTCTGCGTCTTAAATCTGATGTCAACTGTCTTCTACTCATCCACCATTCTATGTCCCGACGTTTTAGCTGCATGTTCTTGTTCTTTGCCAAGATCACAGACAAAAACACCTGTAGAATATTAACAAATTAGCAACTCCTTATCTTTTTACTATGCTCTATATGAATGCAAAATCAAAAAATAAGGAAAATTTTTTATCACCTGGATGTTCCCAACCATTAATGTGAAGAGAGTTAAGCCACACAGCACAATGAATATACTGAACATCACTTCTACCAAGTTACTCGTTGGATTGAGCTCATTGCCAAAAGAGCTGTCAGAATAAGCAAAGATATTAAGAAAAATAAATGAGAGTGAAAACATATGAAGTTTAGACCTGCTGGATGTTTTTTTTTTCTTTTTTCTAATACCTGAGATTCAATAAGCCCCAGAAAATGGGATAAAGTATCCTGACAGCAAGTGAATTGCTAGTAACAACTAGAAGTCCTGCTGTATAAATCCCATGACTGAACGGTCCATCATCATTCAAGCACAATGGTTTTGCAATAAATTTCGAGTGATTGCCACAAGGGTTTCCAAATTTATCTTCAGGGTACAAAAACTGATAGCAAACATCCTTTGAACATGACAAAGACAGCTTGCAATTTCCATTTCTTTCACATTGTTCCATAAGACATGACACAACACGTTGAGTCGCAAGAACATACCAGCAGCCTCCAATAACCTTCGAAAATGAATATGATAAAGTTAAATAATCCCAATGAGAGCTTGTCAGTTCTTATTATAATCAGATTAATTTGTTGTTAGAAGAGATAAACTTAAAGTAGACTAACATGAGAAGCAATTAGGTAGGAAATGAGATTAAGGCCAAAATTCCACCAAATAGTGCCAAAGATGTAACCTGTGACCTTTCGCATTCTGCTCATCAAGTTAAAGCTATGATAGAGCTTAGGGAGGAATTGAAACATGAAGGTTAGCAGTATTATTGTTAATACCAGCTTAATCTTCTCTTGTATGATCAATTTTTGCACCAATAACCAAAATATTGCCTGCAAAGCAAAGAAATGAGAAGAATGAACCAATTTGCTAATATCTTTCACATCAAACCATCAACATTATGTTAAGAATAAATGCATCCATGATCCAACCATTAGGCCAATAACCCTGTAATAGAATAACTGCCAAGTAATATAGGAGGTTAGAATTTTAATACCTAACACCCTCTCCGCTAAAAATTTCTATTTTCCGGTTTACAAAACGGGAAGAAGACGAGAACATAAAATTTATCCAAATTGAGATATGCACGTACTGATTTCATTACACTCGAGTCATTGCATATATGGTTTTATGTTAATCAGTTGGTTTTATATTAATCAAGTTAACTCCAAATTCTAACAGATAATAATATTGACTCATTTCTTTAAATATAACAAGACAGAAGAGATAAATAATAGTATAATACCATCAACCATTTGAATCTTACCAGAAAGACATCAACCATTAATTCTTTCTGATTCTCAAAAAAGAAAAGAAAATTACTGTGAAGCAAAGGTGTGATGAGTTACTTTAGCAATTATTAACAATAAAGTGAGTGATAATATCAGTCCGGATCTTCTATCATATTTTATATCCTATTTTATATTTTATATTTTTTTTATATGTCACATAGTTATTTTTAAGTATTTTAAAGATAAATATTTTTTAATAATGAAATATAAAAATAATGAAATATAAAAAAAATGACATAAAATAGGAAACGAGATATATAATAAAATAAAAAATTTCATACTATATTAATATAGCCAGATTATGTAATGCCATGATTCATATCTTGTAGGCTATATTTCCTTGTCACTAATGAAAACAACAATTTCATTTTTCAATTATTTTTTTTTTTAATTTCAAAATAGATATATGGGACAAAAACAGAGCTACATGTTGCATAATACATCCAAAAATGTCTTTTAACATTAGTAGTTTAATTTGATCACACAGCCAAGATGTCCTACCAACTGCATCGATATTTGCAATTTATTGAGCAGTATATCAAAAATATTGCCATTATAAGACAAATATACTAATTTTTTGACTTAATGGTACTACAGTGATCTTCAAAACTAGAGTTTAAATCCAATCAGAGTCTAATTAATAAAAAATAATTTTAATTATTTTAAAGATAAATTTAATAGACTTAATTATTAAAATTTTAAACCACCTAGCAACAAGATTTGAAACATCTAATTACTAATAGATAAATTTACCTATAATTTTATATGTTTTTGCAATTATATTATATTCTTTTTTTGTGTTAATTTTACTCCAATTTTAAAAATTTAGGTTCAAATCTACTTTAAAATCAAATTAATAATAATAACAATAATAATAATAATATCATATTGACTTATGGGTTAAAAGTGAAACTGAGATTATAACTTATGATATTATACTATCAATTTAATCAATATAATTTGATAATAACTAATTGGTTTTAGAATTTTTTTAATTTTGTAAATTATTAATAATTAAATTAATAACACCTTGTTCATGAAGTAATATTTTCCTTAAAAAAATTAATAATTTAATTAATCAAATTTGTAAAGTTAAAAAATTTTAATTAATTAACTTCAATCGAAATTTAAAATCACTTAACTATAAATTAACACATAAATTAAAGCCTTTGTAATTTTTTTTAATTTGATTCTAATTAAAATTAAAATTATATTTTTTAATTTTTAAAACCAATACATTATCACTAAATAAAAAACTTATTGATAGCTTTAGTAATTTTAAAGGAGAATTAAGAAAGAATATATATATAATTATGATTGGACCAACCTGAGGAATTGGGAGAATGACAAAAATATCCAACCAGAAACCTTTAATCGACCGGGCATAATGAGAAGCAATAGCACGTGCGTCCCACACGAGTTTCCCACACCCAAAAACCATAGACTCTCTTGACACGTAAGCCAACCTGAACTGCAACCAAAGATGCCAAAGCTGCACACCATCTAAGCACGTGCGAGCAACGGTCACCATTGCCGCCACGCCACTATCCACATACAAACACGGAGCCCCACCTTTCCCAATCGATAAGGTCAAGGCATAAAAGAAAAGAGGATCAACGGCTAAAGATATTCCACGTGTCAACAAAAACACCCTGTTCCACCACCGGACTCCGTCACTACGCGGGTCAAGGACATACCCCAACGGACCCGAAGGAGCAAAAACTCGAGACATTGAACGGGTACGGGTACGGGTGGGGTTATTATTATATGGGATTGGGATAAGTGAAGAACCAGCGGAGGCTTGCCAATGTGTTTTGTCGGCGCCAGTGCTGTCGCAACTGGTGGAGTGGAAGACGGGGACACCGACTTGAGTGCAAGCGTAACACTCAGTAGAATAAAAAACGGCGTCGTAGCAATTATCATTGTAGTCTGTGCTTTTATGTTTTCTTCTTAACTGGAGCCACCTGTATAAAAATAACAATGAAGTTAATCAACTGTACATAGACAAAGAGACAGTGAGAGAGAGAGAGGAGTAAAAAAGTTGACCTGTGGAAGAAGGAGGACATGATTGGAAGGAGGGAGAGAGAGAGAGGGGTTTAGTTAGTGCATGTAAGAGATGCAATAGGTGTTATAAGTTATACATGAGAGTGGAAGGTGGAGTTGGGTTGAGAATGATTTTTCACCCGTGACAGTGTTATCAAAACTGAACCAAGTTAATGAAATCATTCTAACGTTCTTAAATGATGTATGAAAATTAGTACTGATAAGAATAAAAATAACCAACATCTCCAATCAAGTATGATAAAATTTCAATTGATATGAAATGAAGTTTGGCAACTGCTCTACTTACTATTGCTGGTTTTATTAGTTCACATGACACTGTGATGATATTTCAGACTCAAAATTACTAAAATAGAGCAGTTGGCATATATAGCATCAAACGACAACGCATTTATAAATGCTTCTTTTTATTTTTGTTTTTATATGAAAAAAGTTTCAATTATCAATTGCTTATTTGCTTTTCTTTTCTTATTACCAAATAAATTAAATAAAGAAGTTCTGTAGATGAAATTTTGTTTCATAATACTAAAATTATTAATAACGTCTTGAGTTGGAACTTCCATTAAGCTCAAATTTATTAAAAAAAAATAAAATTTTATGTATTCATTTATATATTATGTGTAAAGCATATATAATAAATCTTCTATAAATTAATATTATCGGGATTCATCAATTTTATTAATTAAAATAGTTATTAATTAATAATTTATTAATTTAAAGAGATTATTTATAATTCAACAAATATATATTTAATTAATTAAAAATTTATTGTGTTTTATCAATCTTTTAATCAATTTAATTTAAATTAAATGAATTGAACAAAAAATATGTGATTAATTAAATATGAACTAATTAAAATAAAAAAAAATATGTGATCAATTATATAAATTAAATACAACGAAAAAATAAATGAATATAATTATTTAGATTTTAAATAATTTTTTGAGTTATATTTTTAATAAAGTGCATATTATAATTTATTATATGTATAATATTGATAAATTATTAATTTATAATATGAATGACATTATATAATTATATAATTGATTTTCAGAAAAAGTATTATCTTATTAATTTATCTAAAATTTTAATTTAGTCTATTAGTTTACGTGAACTATAAAAAATTATTATATAATAAATATTATTAATTTACTGTGGTTTTACTGTATCCAATAAGAAAAACTATGGAATTTAATATATAATTAAATCAGTAAGGCTTGCTTTTTCAAACATGATTTGGTTCCTAAGCTGTGTTTGCGCCTAATAAAGATAGCTTATAAGAAGTGATGGAGGAAAATTAACATGCATATCATTATAAAGTGGAAGATCATATTATAAAATTAACCATAACTTAAGTTTATGAAAAGTTTTAATTATCTTAATTATACTCAGTTTGATTTTATCGTTCATAACAATTGTTAGCTAGTGACTAATAGTTGTTTGTTAGTAACTGGTAGTTGTTACTTAATAATTGATTATTTTAAGTATTTAGTAAAATTATTATTAATTATTAATTATTAATATATAAATTTAATAACTATTAAGAATAAATATTAATATTTATTTTTTATTTACATATCATTTTATAATGATAATTTAGTTTTTTTATTTAAATAAATATAAACTTTTTCAAATTGAAATTTTTGTAAACCATAACTATTTAATTATCTAATAATTACTTAACAAGTAATAATTATTATTAACCAAATAAATTTAACGTAACTATTAAAAATTTAAAAAAAAAAAAGCTAACAATTTTATAAAAAAATTTACCAAATACCTACTTAATTTGCTCACTTTTTGATGAGCTTTTATAATCTTTTAGGTCTATTAATAATTTTTGTTCTGCATATATTAAAACCTTATAGCTAGGCTTCTTTTGTAAAATCTGATTTTAGAGAATGCAATTGAATTGAATTAAATTCTTGTGTAAAAAAATTATTTCAAATATTATATACATATATAATAAATTTAATTTGTTTTCTATTTTCTTAATTATTTATATTTATTTAAAAATAACTAATAATATTGAAACTTAGGATATCGTGATATATATTTTTATGTGATTTAATTATAAACTTAATTAAATCTTAACTAAAATAAATTGTTACGAAATGGTATATTAATTTTATTTAATTTGAAATATTTTTTTCTATTAGAAGAATTTAATTCTATAAAATTATATCCTTTCGGAGATAAAAAAAAAATTATTTAAATTAAATTTTTATAAAATATGAGTTTTCAAATAGGAGATAAACTTTTAATCTTAGATAATATCTATATTATCAAGAAGTAGTAGATAATCAATAATCATTTAGTGGGCTTCTCATCAATAACTTTAATAAATCTAAATCATGTAAATTTATCATAAATCAACTACATCCATGGCTGCAAACTATAAAAGGCTATAAGTGCTATTTCCTTTCATGAATAAGAACAAAAAATCATATAACAAACCATAATATCAACAACCTAGATAATATAATTCTCAAAATCATAAGATCACAATGATGTTAATAAAATGGTATATTCTTGTGATAATTTTGTTAATGCAACTTTCTTGATATAGCAACTTTATTATTTACTAGCTAGCATAATGACCTTGTAATTATTAGTAATTAGAAAATTAATTCATTCTCTTCAAAAGTTCATAATTAATAAATTAATGATGCTAATTAAAAATAAAAGAAATTAAAGAAAATTATTATATAAGCAATCAAAACAATAAAAAAAAATTATCAAACAATTTAATACATACCAATCTCCCATTACTTAACTAGAATTGGCATCTCTTTTGAAGCTCCAGAAGAACATATATATATATATAGATATAGATATAGATATATCAAACTCTCAACTAGCTTCCTGCAAAATCAAGTTTAATTTGATCTTACTTTCAACATATCATTAAAATCAATAATTTTACCATTTCATTGAACCAAATTAAGAATAAAAATAAATATTAAACATAAAAATAAATCATCAAGAAACTAATTATATAATTCTTGTAGCTATTTGCTTCCTACCATGGAATGCATGCATTAAAACCAACTTTACCGGAACAAAGAAACAAAAGAAAGGCACACACTTGGTGGGTGGAGTCACTTTTTTTTTTTTTCTTTTTTTGCCTTCCAATAGCACCTGCAAATACATAAATACCATTCACACATTTTACATGAGACCATAACATATATATAATTAAAATTAAAATTGATTATATATATATATATACCTGAAGCTTGGTGCTATGGAGCTGTAATTTGAAAGTCTTTTCTTTAATGACAATTGAGAAGCTTTCTTTCCAATGTGTTTCAAGTAATTCTTCTTCAACTGATATAAAGATTCTTACATAATATTGCAATATTGAAAGCAACTACTAGTACATTAATAATAATAATAATAATAAGACCCACACAATATTGAGAAAAAAGAGAGAGAAAGAGAGAGACAATGGGGGAAAGATATATATGGCTGCTTGCAATTAATCTCAAAATTGCTAACTTATTCCACAGTTTTTCTTATTGTTTCTTTAGTTTATATACATATGTTTTAATTTCTATATTAATGTTAACGACTAGAATATGGTCCCCTCTCACAGTTATAATTACCTGAAATTTGATTACAAGTGTTAATCTTGATTAACAATGTTTAATATATATATATATATAATGAAGGGAAATGGGAAAAGATTTAGAATTTGAACTGCCATTACTTTTTTTTTATTATTATTTTTTAATTCTGTTAGTAATATATTCCAAAAGGATAGAAATTTCTTTGCTCTTTCCTCTTAAACCTACCAATGTACTTAATATATGTTTCTGTAAATTTATTGTCTATTAGTTATTAATTAGTTCCTTGCTATTGGTTGCCTTTTCTTGATGACAGCTAATTATGAATTTAGTATTTTTTTTAGAACATGTTTTAGAAAATGGGTATTTTTTATATAATTTTGGCCACATATACATAGCCTCTTCTTCATCATCCAAAACTAGAGAATTTTTCTGTGTTTATATATTATATAATATGTATCACATGCTCTAAAATTGATATTATAATCTTTTCTTAGAGGTAGCCCA
>CANXYC012421017.1:0-170393 GCA_948193065.1 Aleurites moluccanus | reverse complement strand
GTTTAAAGGAAGAAGTTAAAACCTCATTTCTGAAAGCCTGACCAATTTGAGCAGCAGCAAAGGGGAGTTTGTTCCCATTATAGTAATACAAGTCCTTAAAATTTACGAATATCCCTTGTGCTGTTTCAGGACGCATATAACTACAACAGGTAAGATGCTTCAGCACCGACAGAAGGAAAAATCATCATGCTGCCTAGAAATTGAAATTCTAGTACCAACACCAAATATGTCAATCTAGCACATTGTCATATGAGAACAATGTTGTACTCACCCCGGGCTAAGACCAGATGGGCCAATTGATGTCTGAAACATCAAGTTGAATGGATAGGGATCAGAAAGTGGATTTTTTGTGTCTGGAGCCACAATGCCATACTCCCTGATCTTTGCACCCAGCTGTTCAGCTGAGAGATCATCCAAAACAGCAAGTACATGTTTAAGTTCTGCAGCCTTCTCTGAAGTTATGGTTAGATCTTTCTGAAGCTTGTCATTGCAGAAATCTTTCAGCAAGTGATCAGCCCTATAACAGGTTCCAGTTTTCTCATCCTTAACCATAAGGTCTGTGAACTTGTCCACATGACCAGATGCTTTGAGGACAATCTCAGGCGTCACGCAGGGGCAGTCAACCTCCAGCATGTTCTCCTCGAGAACAAAATGCTGGAAAACAAAAATATTAAACCCTATCTTTAGAATTTCTTGAATTAGCTAACAAATGCATCAATAAGACGTAACATTCTCAGATTCATTGGATAAATTACAAACAATATTATTGGGTAAATCAAACACCATCCCCAGATCTGTGTAATCAACAAGTATAATTCTTATAAGATAAAAGAGCCACTTCATTTTGCAATCAAAGTAAACCAGTAATAGCCTACAGAGTGATGAAGTAGCTGCTTACCTGGCGCCAGAAAGAAAGAACATTGGATTTAACAGAGCAGCCGGGAGGACCATAATCGTAAAGCCCAGCAACACCTCTATAAATCTTGAAAGACGGAATGTAAAACAAACGCCGTTCTAGGGTGTTGACCACAGCTTGACGAAATGCTTCCCTGCTAACGGAACTATCAGGACCATTACCAGTGACAGCAGCTTGGAGCTGCTTCTCGACCGAAGATTTCTCGAGCTTTAAGGCGTTAAGGGTCTCAATTGCACTGTCGATTTCAGGCTTAGCCGCTTTGGCTGCTTTAAGTGCACGGACGGCGTTGCCCTGCGCTTCGACGGCAGATTGCTTCTGGGCCAGAGCTCTGCGGAGGGAATCCTCGGCCGAGTCCATCGGTGGTGGGTGGCGTTTGAAGGGGTGAATTATGGTTGAAAGTTGAGCTGCGTGTTGGTGGCGCAACCAAAGTCGAGAAAGCAAATGATAGCAAATGGAATTTGATGAGGAATTGAGACTGGATAAAATACGCATGCGAGCTCTGCGACAGTAGCTAAAGCGTTATGGACACTAGGGTTTTAAAGGCGTAGTGGCATTAATCTATTAGATGTGAATGTTTGGTAAACTGGTTAATTGGAAGAACTTGGAACCCATGTGGGGCTACGGTTAACCTGAACAGGAGTAGGTCTAATCAACTTAGATAATATCTCAAACAATACTAATAGGGTTTTCTCAAACTTGAATTTTAATAGTGTTGGAATTTTTTTTCCTTGGAAAAAAGGGGTATGAACTGTTATGAAAAATATTAAATTTTGAATTGAGTGAATTAATTTAAATTTTGTGTATATATAATAGAAAATAATTTAATATGAATTCTCATATTATTTGTTTGGTGAGTTGGTTAACAAAGTAAATTAGGCTAATGATAAATTAAAATTATTTTATGAGTGATATCATATCTCATCAATATTAAATTATCACTTTTTAATATATATTTAAAAAAAAAAAGGCTTTTATAAAATTTATTTTTTTATATAAATTTTTAAAAGAAAAAAAAGGTATGATATAAATTTATATATTAATTATAAAAAATATTAACTAATACTAAAGCTTTTTCTGTAGATAAATATGTTAAACTATTAAAATTTAAAATGAGAAGCATATTGATTTGTTCATTATTATGTTTTTAATATTCAACCTCTAATAAATAATTTCCATTGCTATAATTACACTTGAAATCTCAATAATTTATTTTTTTTTTCTTAGTCGAATTCCTAATATCTTATATGATTTTATATTGAGGTATCAAAATTCTATTAAATTACTGCAATAATCAAAGCTTAATTGTAATTGTGGTATTATGAGTTTACCATAAATTTTAGCACATGCATCAATTTTTAATTGGTATCACTTAATGGTCATAAATTAATATATATATATATATATATTTATTATGTTTTATGCGTTACTGAAGAAAATATACATGTTATATGAATCATACAAAACAAACAAGTTTTTACGTACGATAAGTGCCACAATGACTCAACAAGATTTTATTTTTTTTATTTATTGAAAAAATTATTATTAAGAAAATAAGCTTTTACTAAATACAACTAATGTAGATAGACCACTACATATAAAAATAATGTATTTTTAACTTTTTGACCACTAAATTAATTTATTATATATAAATTATTTTATTCTTCAAAATTATATTTAATAATTATCTATCTTATTCATTTCACTATTTAATTCACGATTAAATTATCTTCGATAAATTAATAATAAAACGAATTGGGAAGAATAATATTTAATAATTTAGAATCACAAATTTTTAAGTTTATTTTATATTTAAAAAATACATGTCCACATAAAAATTAAAAAAGCCTGAAAAAAAATTTATATCAATAAATTGAAATTCAATTAAATTATGTGACTAATTGATTATAATATAATGGAACGCTCAATATTTAAGGTGTAAATTTTAATAAAATAATCACATATTTTATTAATATATTTTATCTCGGTATAGTCTGTCATTAATAACTCGAGTTATCATATATTTAAATATTAAACATAAATTTTGAAGTTAGTGTATGGCTAATCCTAATAGAAGTGTGTTGTAAATTTCCTTTTTGTTGTATACTCACTAGACCATTATTAGACATCTCTACAATTCCAGAAAAAAATTTTCCATTTATGGAGTTGAAGAAGAAGGGGGAAATAGCAAGACTTGAAAATCACCGAAAAAAAAAAAATTTCCGGACAAAACCCCGCCAATGTCCCTCGACACATTTTGACTTATAAATAAACCCCAATCGGCCACTCCCTCAATATTATTCACCGCCCCCTGTTGACCAACCAAAAACGACACTGAAACGACAGAGACCAACACCACACCTCTTAAGCCTATTCTGTGCACTTTTTCTTCGCCTCTAATGGCGCAAGCTGCCGACCTCCCCTGCGATGAAGACGGCATTTGCATGATCTGTAAGCACAAGCCTTCACCCGAACAAATTATCACTTGCAACACTTGCGTCACTCCCTGGCATGTCACTTGCCTCTCCTCTCGCATTGAAAACTTAGCCGATGCTCTCCAATGGGACTGCCCGGACTGCTCCATGTTGAATCCGCCCATTGCTCGAAGATCCGCTGGTTTGATCGCTGCGATTCAAGCGATCCAATCGAACCACTCTCTCACTGAGTTCGAGAAGGCTAAGAAACGGCAGCAGCTCATGAGCGGAGCCGGGACTTCGAACGAAGCCGAGAACTCCAATTCGGATAAGAAGAGGATCAACAGCGATAATGGTATACTTGATATTCTCGATGCCGGATTGAACTGTTCATTTTGCATGCAGTTACCTGACAGACCGGTTACGGTGGGTATATCTATCCGTCTTGCTGTTTCCCTATGTATCCGCCATTTTTTTTTTCATTTTTGATTAGAATGAAAATATAGTTTAGGACTAGGGATTATAAATATCATCTTAATCTGACTTTAATCTGTTACTCGTAATTTTTTTTTTTAAGAAAACAAAAACTGATTTGCGTATTTTTGCTGCTACGTTTCTTTGCTTGGTTTTGTATCTGATTGGGCATAACTTAATGGCAATTAATTTTTTTCTGCAAATTTCTTCACAAGTTTCAACTCTGTGTTTTTTCCTTTCAATAGTGGATGTTAGGTTTCTTGTTCACGAAAAGAGACGAAAAGCAGGGAGAACGCTGTCGTTTCTATTGGCTTTTTTCACAATGCCCGAGTTGACAAAAGTTGAGAGACTCTGCAGAGTGAACTGCTGGTCCTTGGATACAGCCTGTAATAAAGTAGTTACCCATTTTGGAATGCGTAAAAGAAGAAACAGGGTCGCTTTCAGTGGTGACCCAGAAAAGATTGCTATAGTTTTTGCGCACCATCCATTATGTGGAACTATTCTGCCTTTTCCCGACTTTTTTTTTTCTCCCATTGCTGTTAGTGGTGGTGAATAATGAAGGAAAATTTTCAAATGACACATTTGCTATGTTTCTTGGGCCTTTAATAACTTGCATAGTAACCTTTGGCAAACTCTTCAGTTTTATTCATTGAATTCTTTATATCTCCTTCCACAATGTTTTTTGAATTAGCATTTACTTTAATCTGAATATATGGGAAGAAAATATCTAAACCAGTCATTTAATATTTCTGTTTCTTAATCATTTGCGTTGTAGATGATTAGTGAACTCATTTTTATTTAATCTGTTTAATGCATACCTTTTCAGTAATCCTATTAAGTAATCAAGAATTCTTAATCTCTCACTTGTACACTTCTTTTCTCTTGTTTGTAAAAACTGGCGGAGCTTGTGCTTTCAGCTCTAATTAATGTAAAGACCGTTGTGATGCGCTATGCCACACGAGACAATACATGTCTTTATTGCAGTCACAATGGAACTCGATCCCAAATGCATCTGCATAACTTAATATGAGTCTTCATGTATACCATGTTATTTATTAGATGAAGTAAAACGAGAATTTTGCTGTAAATATTCTTGATTGACACATGTTCATCTCCTTTTTCCCCTTTTGTTTCAGACACCATGTGGTCATAACTTTTGCCTCAAGTGTTTCCAAAGATGGATTGGTCAAGGAAAGCGCACGTGTGCAAATTGCCGGCATCAAATCCCTTCCAAGATGGCAAGCCAACCTCGAATCAATTCTGCACTTGTTGTCGCCATCCGCATGGCGAAAATGTCGAAATCCAGTACTGCTGGCGGACCTCCCAAGGAATATCATTTTGTCCACAACCGAAACAGGCCAGACAAAGCATTCACCACAGAGCGAGCAAAGAAAGCTGGAAAGGCTAACGCTTGTAGTGGAAAGATCTTTGTCACTGTTCCCCCTGATCACTTTGGACCAATTCTTGCTGAGAATGATCCAGTGAGAGAGCAGGGTGTTTTGGTTGGAGAGTTGTGGGAAGATAGGCTGGAATGTAGACAATGGGGTGCCCACCTTCCCCATATTGCAGGAATTGCTGGTCAGTCAACTTATGGTGCCCAATCAGTGGCTCTGTCTGGAGGTTATGTAGATGATGAAGACCATGGTGAATGGTTCCTTTACACCGGGAGGTATATTTTTGTCTGCAGTGCTGCATTTGCGTCATTGGTTTGCTATTTATGAATTTGAGTGCAGGGTGACTAGAATTTTGATGTCTACCAGGAGCAAAACATTTTACCAATCTTATCACATGAGGGTTGGGCGGGTGCAATTTAAATAAGAAATAAATATTCTTTCAATCTTATGCATGGTAACCCAAAGATACTTAGCAATACTTGTGTAAAGGCTTAGAGGGGCAATGACCCCTCTTAATTCCCTTATCTGTCCCTGCTGGACTTCTTCATTTATGCTAAACTAGAATGTTGCCAAATGAATTTCCTTCTGCTTGCTTAGTATTTAGTTGAAATGTTGCAATTATTATTCAGAATAACAACATTGGTTTTTATGATCTATCTGTTCTTAATGCACGTTGCAGTTGACTTTTTTTTTTTTGAAAAAAATACTTGTGTTTGATTTAGCAATTTGTGTTGAGTAGCGGAGGAAGGGACCTTAGCGGCAACAAACGTACAAGCAAGTCACAGTCCTTTGATCAGAAGTTTGAAAAGTTGAATGAGGCATTGCGAGTAAGTTGCCGAAAAGGATATCCTGTCAGAGTAGTGAGGTGAGTTGCTTTGATGAAGTGATCGTTGCAAGTTAGCATGAAGGGTACCCTTGACATCTAATTTTAAATGCTTTCAATTTTTTTTTTAAATTCCATTTGGTATTTATTTAATGTAGAAAAATTATTTAAAAGTCACTTAAATGCTAAATCTCCTTTTTCTCTTGTTCATGGTTAATATGAAAATACAAATAGAGTATTTCTGAAATTTCAGATATCATATGTCGCACATACTTGGAAATTGAAATAGGTTTCCAACTAAGGAAATTCCTGCTGCATATTTGGTTTCCATGTTAAACCAATAAACTTTATTGTGGTTAATGCATGCTAAATATAGGAAATTATGCTGTTGATCACAGGGGAAAAATGGCTTCATCTACGGTGGCTGGTTAATTTGCAAATTAAATACTCCTTGTGTAAAATGTCCTTGATTTCAGCCAACTGTTTTAGTAATATCGTGAAGACAAAGTCAAAATGATTAGCAGTAATGAAGTTTTATTTATTCTTTAATCTAGGAAAGAGCATCATACAATAGGGAACCCTTCTTTCTTGAAATTAATTATTAAGTCCTATTGTATTTGATGGTTCTCTCAAACACCCACCCATCTTAGTTAATGGCTTGCCTCCCAAGCCTATTTCAAAGTTAGATGTCAGTTTGTCGCTTGACATAATGTGTTGTCTTGCTTTTCCATACGAGTAATTCTGCATTTAGAAAAAAGAAGTAAATATGAGTTATCATGTGCTGGATGCATGTCTTCTATTTGAATTCAATTCAGCACATAATAGTTCTTCATTTGCTGGTCAGGTCTCATAAAGAGAAGCGTTCTTCTTATGCCCCAGAAAAAGGTGTGCGTTACGATGGCATTTATAGAATTGAGGAATGCTGGCGTAAGAGTGGAATGCAGGTAAAATTCTTATGCCATGTGTAAGGAATTGTGGATATACCTGATATCCTACTAAATGTGTGTTTGAGTTTTTTTGTTTTCCTTTTTCCTTTTTCCTTCTAGGGCTACAAGGTTTGCAGATATCTTTTTGTTAGATGTGACAATGAACCTGCACCATGGACAAGGTATGTTCCCCTTTCTCTCTTTATCTTTATATTGATTTCTCTCTTTCACGTGCGTGATATTTTGCAAACCAAAATACAGTGATGATCATGGGGATCGTCCAAGGCCTTTGCCATTCATTGGGGAGTTAGAAAATGCAACTGATGTAACTGAAAGGAGGGGACCTCCATCCTGGGACTATGATGTAAGCTCATGTAGTTTCACATTACACCATCATGCTAAAGCTGTTCATACCATACAATCATGAATGGCTCTTTCTCTCTGCTTCTCTCTCTCTCACTTGCACACAAACACATACACATGGCACCCACACAAGGAGCTATTTCTTTACCAGTTTGCTAGTTCATTTTTTATTTTTACAAGTAAATAGTTCTTCTACAAATCTTGATTAATATATTCTGAAAATTCGCTCTTGAATAGACTGATATACATCCATTGAATCATGTTTTTTTCTGAGCTTTTCTTGCTAGGAATAATGGTTACACATGAGTTTCATTATGAGCTATTCATTTTAAATATCATGCAATTTTATTTCTGCTCATCAGGAGGAAAAAGGTTGTTGGATATGGAAGAAACCTCCGCCGTGCAGTAGAAAACAGGTTGATGGTGGAAATCCAGATGGCAAGAAAATGAGGAAAGTTAAGCGGCAAGGACAAAACATGCAGGCAAAAGAAAAGCTTCCAAAAGGTGCAATCTTTTATCAGATTTATTCTTTCTTCACTTTTAGTTATGTTGCTTATGTAGTCACTTTGGCCTTTTGGCGTGCTCCCTGACCATGATAAGGCCAACTCCAATAAATTATCAAAGAAATAATTGCTTTTGTGTCTCACACCATGCAGAGTTAAGCTGTCAAATTTGTAGTCAGGTGATGACTAATCCTCTTACTACTCCTTGTGCTCATAATTTTTGCAAAGCATGCCTAGAGGATGCTTTTGCTGGTCAAAGTTTCATGAGGCAGAGGACATGTCAAGGCAGACGAACGTTAAGAGTGCAGAAAAACATTATGAAATGTCCATCGTGTACAAATGACATAGCTGACTTTCTTCAAAATCCACAGGTGCTGCAAGTCAATCTGTTACTTTCATTGTAATTTATGACAGAACATTCACTTTGCAATAGTAGAGCATTTTTCTTCAGTTTAACCTCATTTTGACAGTTGTGATGAGACTTTACGGTAATATAAAATTTGAAGAGTTGCAATATTTTGATGACATCTAAATTTTCATCACAGGTCAATAGAGAATTGATGGGCGTGATTGAATCACTACAACGCAGAAATGCAAACTCTGAAAATTTTGATGATTCTACTGAAGAAATTGATGGTACACATGAGAAAATAGATGCAGTTGCTGAAACTGAAATATGCAATGTAAATAGTGAAATTCAGGAAGAAGCAAAAGCGAACATTTTGAGCCATCAAACAGAATTCCTACAACACAGAAATGCAGACTCTGAGAATTTTGATGATTCTACTGAAAAAAGCGATGATGCACATGAGAAAATAGATGCAAGTGCTGAAACAGAAATATGCAATGTAAGTTGTCAAATTCAGGAAGAAGCGAAAGCTAACATTTTGAGCCATCAAACAGAAACAGAACCGCAGCAAACATCCAAGCAGAAGAATGCAAGTAGTGGAAATGACAGGTCAAACGTCGCTGGGAATGAGGAGGACAAGACATTAGTTGAACAACCTGATATTGTGAATAGTAATTGTGAAATTGGTGACAGCAAAGAACAACCAACTACTGCCAAAGTCAAGCGGAACTACAGGAAGAAAAAAACTAGTGATGGAGGAGGCCAGACAGTGGTGGATGCTGGAGTTCAGACCAGGAGCAAGAAGGCTAAAATGGCAGTGGAACACTGAAGATTATGATGCTTCTTCTGGACATACAATGATTTTATTTGGATGAACAAGGGCTTCTGTATATAAATAATGTATGTGGTTTGTGTGGTAGATCAGAGCTTCATATGTATATTTTCACAGCTATATAGGCCTAAGATTCGAACCAGTTTACTGTAAAGCACCTTACCTTGTTAAAATTGAGGGGGCAATATGGATGTCTTAGGGTTTATTAATTCAGAATGACATTTGAATGACAGTGGAAAATCTTATGAGGCGGCTAGATTTTCTTTAGCTTTTAAAAGGAAATGGCTACTTAAATGTAACTCTCGACATTCTCAAGAAAGGTCAATATTCTGATCACTGAAATATGCCAGTTGTGTTCTACAAAGCTGAACTTATGAATTGAACATTTCGGTCAAAACTTGATTTTTCCAAATCAGAATTCACCAGATGGATTTCGGATTTACGTGCTGCTCATATCTTCCCAAAAATTGTCTGACAGCCTACTCCGAACTGAATTTGTAGTGTCCAATTACAACTGCATTAGAATAACTAGTGCGTTGCGTGGAAATCCACACCCTGATTTAAACACGCGTTCGTTTGCAACTCAGGCTCTTACATTAAGGCTCAAAAGTCCATAAATCAAGCTGAGAATCCATAAAAAAACAAGTTACTAGTTTAGAAAAAAAAAAAAATTTGCCTATATTAATCTTATTTTATAAACTCAATCAATAAATAATTTTTATTATAAAAAAAAAAATAAGATTTATTTATAGCCGCAATAAAATTATTTTTTATCCATGATTTATATGATTAGATTGGTCAAGTGCATACACTCTAAGGGGCTGTTTGGTTGGTCAACTAAATACTCCTAATTGCCGATTGTCAATATGCGCGTCGCCAATTGGGAAAATTTGTAATGTTTGGTTGGCCAACTAAAAACTCCGATTATAGTAAAATTTCTCTTTAATCGGCAAATTTCATAAGCAGCTATAAGCTGCTTTTAGCGATTGGCGATTTGGCAATCGCACTTTTATACCAATCGCATATTTAACAATCGCTCTACCAAACACCCCTTAAGTGTAGGCAAAAGCTGAAAAAAAACAAAAAAGAGGCAAAAGCTGAAAAAAAACAAAAAAGCTGAATATTGCAAGGCAAAATCTTGTGGTATTCAATTTTTTACCCATTTTTTAAAATTACCTAAAGCATGAAAACAATATACTCAAATGTTACACCATTTAGAACGACATGTATAAACTATTTTAGTATATTACAAATGATGGTCAGTCAAAATTGCATACGAACTTTTTCCCTATGTAAACTAAGATTTACCTACGTAAACTAAGGTTTGGCTCCAAGTCCTATCTAATTAACATCCTGGCCGAACTTTTGTTGCTCAAGTTTCTCAATCAAAGCTTTCTTTTCATCTTCTGGGAGAGAATTGAACATGAAGACAGATTTATCTCCAACGTCATCCTTAAAATTGGATGAGAAATCATCAGAAAATGGCATCAATTGTTTTTATTTTTTATTTTTTATTTTTCAATTCAAGCAGCCAAAAGAAAAGATAAATATTTGATCAGGCAATGTACCTTAATGGGCTGAGTGAGCTTCCTTCCTGCAAATATCACAAAGAGGGCCATCCATGAACCAAATAGAGCAGGCTTTACTCCATTATCCATTAAACCCGTCTACAAATTTCAAGTGAAGACCATCAATCAATGTATAAAATAGACTTTTTAAAACTTAGAATTAGGTCGTTGGTTCAAAAAAAAAAAAATAGAAATAGAGACTATTTTCTACTACTCTAAGTGCACTGTGCACAATAATATTTGAGAAGAAAGATAATTGTGCATGAAGACTACCAGGTGCTCCAGAAGAACTGCAGGTATAATGAATGTGAGAACATCTGCTTCCAGCTTTCCATAGCAAAGGCCTGTTTTAAAATGCAATATATCAGTGCAATGTGAATCGTGATAAGGTGCTAATTTGTTCTGTTTCTCCTTGATGAAAACCAGATTTTGTTGGTAGCTATTAAGCAGCTTGTGGACTCAGAGTGGTGCATTTGGAATCAACATACATACAGGGAAGAGAATCATGCAGCAGATTGGTAGGGAAACTTATCTGTGTCTTTCTATCTTGGTCAATAGGAACTATAGAATCCTCAAGTGAGAACGCTTAGTATTATGTTGCTGGATATTAGTATAGTCAAGCATGTGTCAAGCTTTATTGTTTCTTGGGGCTCATTCAATCATGCCCACCGTGCAATTCTGTTATTTGTTTTTGTCAATGACAGCCTCAACATGTCCAAAAACATGAATTATGGTTTCATTGATAATGCTATGGTATCCAGAAGATTTTAAAATGGGGCTGTTTTTCCAATTTTTATTTTTTGGAAGTCTGAATTTTGAACCATGTTGAATAATATACTGTCATAGTATTTTAACATATCAAGATACAAGAGAAATGAAAGGCTAGGATTCCTCAAAAATGCCAATTAAATCCATTAGCAATCGACCAGAAACAATTGGCAATGAATGCAGAGATGTAGCTACAACATTACCTTCTTTGAAGACTAGTCCTGTCAGTGCTGCAAACAGAGGACCAACAAACCAGACAGTTGTTGGATTATCAACGACGAATTGTATCAAGTTCTCACCAGCTGGTTGAGCAAGGGTTGTGTAAGTTAGAAAAGATCTAATGACACCAAATGCCCATAAAGCTTGAAGGGAGCGTTTAATCTCAGTTACATAGACGTGAATAAAAAATAATGATAGCCCCAATCCACCAGCTCCAAGAGTGTACAGCAGATCAAGATTTTTTCTGATTAATTCCCCCAACAAAGAGTCATTGGGTAAAAAGGCATCTGATGCATCAATTACAAATGCAGAAGCTGGATTTACCAAACCCGATCTATATAAAATCACCTGTCACATTAATATTGAATTGCTTAATAAAAACTATGGTCTATAGTTATGCTGATTAAGAAATTCCTTAATGTTACTAATTCAAGGTAATGACTTTCCACTCTTATTTTAAACTTATCAATAAAATCACGTCCACAGACAGAATATGGTTTGCAGGTTCATTACAATCACACTACATGTTTGAAATCGTCCAAAGATGTTATTCATCTTAATTTCCACTCAATTACTGAAAATCACCACCAGAAGAAATGAACCATCCATCGTTCAAAACTAAAATAATTATAACTACAATTAACATTCAGATATTTACATATATTATTAGACAAATGAAATCAGAGTACCTCTCGAACGTCTGATTGTTCGAGTGTCCAATCACCGTAAGCTTGGAGCTTTCACCGACAGCTTTGCACTTTATCGATACATTTATAAGCTTATACAACGAAGCCACCGACGCCGATATGCCGGAGTTGGGTGCTGATTTTAGTCGAGAACAGGCGAGTCCTAAAGGGAAGATTAACGACGCCGAAAAAGCTAGCGACTGCCACGCCATAACAAACTACCTGTTTCGCTATTTTCCGGAAATTAATTTTGTGGTGATCATTTTTTTTTAAATTTTAAAATAAATATTAAGCATTGTAATATTAATATCCATTGGCTGAGAAAATATGCTAATCAGTTTAAAAGGACCCACTGTTACATCTGGAATCTGCGTATCATAGATGCCACGGTGCCGTATCTATCCGCCGACACATCATACGAGTGAAAAATAAAATGTCTTGAAAAACATGGATATTTTTCTCTTATTTAAATTGTGAATTATTAAAATGCATCATTACTTAATGTAAATATTTAAAAATAATTGAAATAATCATTTCCCTGTATGCAACTAACAAAAATTTCATGTTAATTAATTAAAGTACTTATAATTTAAATCTCATTGTTAATATATATGCCGACTTAATAAGTTCATTATTATTATTAGGGTTAATTATAATTAGGTATTTACATTTTGACTGATTATATTAAAAAAAATTTATATTTTTAAAATTATATTAAAAAATCTCTGTATTTTATCTCGATTATATTATTAGGTCTTTCCGTAAAAAATTTTATAATTTTTCATCACTCAATGAATAAAAAATCAATTTTTACTAAAATATTTTTTTTTAAATACTAAAAATATCC
Organism: Aleurites moluccanus; assembly: GCA_948193065.1. NCBI lineage: Eukaryota > Viridiplantae > Streptophyta > Magnoliopsida > Malpighiales > Euphorbiaceae > Aleurites > Aleurites moluccanus. Next base: position 157,314 of record CANXYC012421017.1, on the reverse strand, counting down.
ATCTTTTCTTCTTAAACCAACCCAATTTTAGTCATAACCCAGCTGATAAATAAATTTTAATTCACTCAAATTTAAAAAATAAATAAATAAATGATTCCAATTTTTGTTTAATAAAAAGTATTATTTAATAGAAATTCATTTAAAAGGCCATATATGAAGCTGTTGTTTTTGCTAAAATAAACAGCGATGGTGGTGAAGATAAATACCTCCACCGCGTCACCATAGGCCACCGGTAAATGATGCTCAGGTACAAGGTGGTAGTCAATGGAGACAACCCTGGCCTGGATTTCAACGGCCATGTTTGAGTAAAAATCATGAAAAATTGTTGAAGCTACAATGCAATTGATGAACCCTCTGCCATGAAAATACAGTATGAGAGGATCTTCTTTTTCATGATCAGAGGCTATTGCCTGTCACTTGCCAAGATAGGAGGTCGCTTGCAAAGGGTTGTTGGTTCTCACCAATAATGATCGAAAACAGCTTGGATGTAGTGTTATCAAGCAAGCGCATATGGTGTCTTTGATTCGATTGTTTCGCTTTGATTCGTTTCAACAAAGTATTTTTCCTTTTTTTTCTAACTTTATAAATTATGTTATTGTTCATAATTTTGCTTCTTTTATCTACTACTATTCTGATATTACGATTTTGTGAAATTGATTTAATTGGTTTAATCTGTATAGAAACTTTTTTTAAATATGGATTTAATTGATTTTAAAGGGAATTACAAATTATAAATTATCGGATTAGTATCCGTTGGAGATCTCCGCCTCGTCCCATTCACCTCAGAATGCGAGGAAATAGAGTCATTTTGGGTGATAAGGACTGATTTGAGGAGGGAGAGGAAATTGTCAGGTTTTTTCGATAGGGAGATTTATGATATTCTTAATTGATCTGAGAGTATTTCTACAACCACACCAGGTCTTTACATTGGCTCTTGCTCAACTCATTCACTCTGGTGTTAGTGTTTTTTTAAGTTTTTCGTTTTTGTTTTATATTTTGAAAGATTATTTGGTGGATTTAGATGGTTTTTATAGCATGCGTGTGAAATAGCTCGAGCAATTGAGGAACTGAGGCTGGTAGCCGCGGTGATTATGAAAATTTTAGTGTGGTCGAGAATGGTGTCATTTTAATAAAAATTAAATTGAAAATTAAAATTATTATAAATTTTTTATATAGATTTAACAGATTTTCTAATAGAAGAATCTTGAATTTTAACGAAATTAAAATTTATAAATTTTTTAGTATAATTTTAAAAATACATAAACTTTTTAATATAATTAATTAAAATATAAACATTTTATGGTATTTAACACTTGTTTTTTAAAAAAGCACATAATAAATAAATGAATATTTAATAATCATAACGTTGTCAAATTTATCAGCCATGCCATTAATTGATTATTCAGTACTATTCTATACTATATGTATAAGTTTATATTCTCATAGTCATATGAAATTTCAGGATAAACTATCAATTTCTCCTTTCAACTAGTCGTTCATGTTTATTTATGTCAAAAATGTTTTTTTAAATTAATTTAAACTTTGGCATTTTATTTAATAGTTAATTCAATTTAAAGTGAACTTCAGAAATTTACATGAGTAACACACAGTTAAAATTAAAAAAAAAAAATTAAAACTAATTCTAGATTAAAAAAAAAAAGTAAAATATTATTTTTTATTTTAATATAATAAAAACAACATTTAAAAATTAAAAACTAAAAATTAAAATAAAATATAAGTGTATTAAATTTAAAATTTTAAAATCTAATAATTTATATTTAATATATTTTTAATATATATTTTTAAGTTAATTTGATTTTTGTTTAATATAGGAAATATATGATTGAATTTATTATAATAAATATTATTTTATTATAAATTTTAAAAATTTTTACAAAATATTTTTAGATTCTAAAATGGCAATAGAGTAGGAGTCCCTCAACCCCAACTTAGTCTCGTGAACTGTCGTTGCAGATCGCAACAACAACCCAAATGTCAGACTCATGCCAACCCAAATTTTGGTGCACCCACGTAAATCTATATTCCAGTACACCTATATGAACTAAGTTTCCGGTGAACCCATCCATTAATTATCACCACTCACCATTGATACATCATCGCCAATCACATGCAACCTAAATTCCAATGCGAATCAGTTGCCAAAGCTTGGTTTGACTAATCTGCAACAGCGAGCTTAAGTGATGACGATAATAGTTCAAGCTTTGTTTTGCAATAAAATCATTATGATATCTTGAATCTAAAAACACTTCACAAAAATCAACCGCACCCTTGTTAAAATCCAACCATTAAAACAATAACTGAACAAACTATTCCAGATCATATCCAAATGACTCCTAATAAAGAAAAATTATATTGAAGATAAATATTAATAAGAAGCATCGATGATGATGATGATGAAGATAATGTTTGAAGTTATTTGTACAAAATCAATTGGTTTGTGATATATTTTTTTCAATATATTTCTTCAAGTGCAATTAGAATTGGCCTGAGGCCCAATATTAATAGATCGATTGATATTTATTCATATATAAATCAGTTGATATTTCTTTTTAAGTTTCAGTCTAGATTGACATTATTATCAGTTCAATAAATAGTTTGAACATGAATCTCAAAATTTAATGCATTTGGACATGAAATTTTGATACCATATTAAAGTTCATGGACTAATAGAAACGTGAACTTATAAGTGGACGAGTATTGAAACTCACTTATACAAAATCAATTGGATTAAGTTAAATCTAACACACACTCATTTATAAATTATTTATATATTTTCTCATTATTCGATGTGAGATGTTTTTCGTAACAGTATCATCATTAAAAAAATTCATAATGAAAATAATGTCATAAATTGGAGATTGAATCAAGTTGCAATTGTATATTAGTGATATGAGTGAATAATTATATTCTATTAATTTAGATTATATTAACAAGAATGTTGCAAAATGAAAGTTGTGGTGTTTGGGAAAAAAAGAGAGGAGAAAATAGATGAAAAATGATGACTACGGAAATTTTTGGATATTATATAAATGCAAATGCAATATCCTATTCGATGTTTTCAGAATCGGATCGATTAAAAAATAGATAAAATTAGAGAGTTAGAGATTTGATCGGAGTCGAATTAATTAAACCGAAAAAAATTGATATATATATATATATATATATAATAAAAATAAATATAATGCAATTATGATTAAATTAATAATTTATATAAAACTATATTTTTTATGGTGTTAATCCAATTATATTAAGCCAAAAATTATATATATATATAATAAGTTATGGACATTCACTTGCTCAAATATCAATTCATGCAATAAGATAACATGCAATAGGGTTATAATTTCAGCGTCAGATAAAATTAAAACGAATTTACGAAATTTTTTTAAATTTCTCTTAATTCAAAATAACGACTTTTTTACTTAATAAAAATGATGTCATTTTGATAAAAAAAAAAAAATTTGACGGTTCAACCAATTTATCGATTAATTGACTGATTCACATATTTTTTAACTAATTTTTAAAAAATAAATAAATAAAAACTGATCGAATTAATTTTTAATTAAATTCTCAATTTTTTAATTTAATTAATTTAACTGATGAATTCAATCCGATTTTTATAATCATAATTCCACCGCTTTGTGACTTGTTAGTTAATATTAAATTTCAAAAGAGGGTCCGCGTATTCCATGAAATTCCAAAAAAGAAAATGATTGAACACATAAAAAAATAAAGAAATGTAGGCCAACCTCCATGTGCATGCTTGTACACAACTAGCTAGTCGGTTTGATTTCAAAAATGAATAATTTGTGAAGAGGGATCATAATTGTAGTTGAGTGTGTGATACTGATAGGGGGCTTAATAGCCGCAAAATTTGACGGGGAAGCCGAAAGCACTCTGAGAAATGGTCCCCCAAAATGCCTGCTCACACCCACGTCCCTATCATTTCCCCTTCTTTCATGCTTCCATTTCGGATTTTCGGAAGACTCTCCCACGTCACCTTTCACGCGGCTTACGTTGGTTTCAAAATAAGAAATTGTTAGATATTGTTTTCTACGAATTTTTTTATATAAATATTTTAAAGAAAATTCTAATAAATACTATTAATTCATAGTGTTCTTATACTTAAATTTTATTTAACAATTTACATAAATGTTTGTCTGTATGTCATCCTTGAAACATTCATTTGAAATAAAATAAGGCAAAGGGAAACAAAGTAAAAAAGAATAAGTTTCTTTAACTTTTGTAGTTTTGTGTGGTTAGTTTATGATTGAACTGAAAGAAGCACAGAGACAACTCCCATTTTTGGGGTTTGAAGGATTTGATCTTTAGAGAGCAAGTGGGCGCGAGGCCCGTGCATGCGTAACAGTGTATAGAGATTTGCTTTATTAAAGTTAGTACTTATGTAAGTTCCAACCCCCCAAATATTTAATTTGTAGCCGTTCATGTTCTATCATTGGATTGGATATATATAAACAATCAAGTCGTGGAGGACAAACGACAAAGTTTTTAATCGAACTTTGAGTACAAAAAAACGATAAATCATCATGCACAGATGGAAGAAGTGGTGGAGCCATGCTTAATTACAAGCACGTTTGGCCGTTTCGATCATTCGTCAAAGTATCGAACATCTCCATCTTTATCTTTTGTTTTGTACATAAAAACTTCACATTTTGTCTCTTAATTGGTTTTGCTTTAATGTTTTTTTTTTTTTCTCTTAACTTGTCCAAAGCTGTTGTCTGGATTGATGACACATTATGGGAGTTTATTATGATTTCTGTGTGTACAAAACCTAACCAACTTCATTAACTAAATTAATTTAATATCTTGGTGATTCATAATAAAAATATTTCAACTAAAATTTTACTTAATTTAAACTCTTGATCACTTGATTCCCACGTAAATGTGTATAACTACTAAACAAATTTTCACACAATATTTTCTAGCTACTATATTATTATTATTTCATTTTAATTATTTATCAATAATTGTCATATATGTATGGCAATTTCGAGTTTTCTTAGTTGTGTTTTCTCAAGGATATCAGTTAAGCTGCTTTAAATATTACCAGACATTAATACTTACGATTGAATTTTAATTTTGAACTAGTTATTTTGGCGCTCAACTATCATAGCATGTGGACGTTGTTATTATTGGAGTAAGCCAAGAAAATTAACCAATATTATTTGACTTAATAGAGTACCTACATACACTCATCAAACTTAATATATACATATATATATAGTACTGAAATTGTTTAATTATTAGATTGTCAAGTTATGAATCTGAATTCCAGTTATAAGAGTTTGATTTAAATTAAGAAAAACCCAATATTTATAAATTTAATTCTATTGCTTATTAGATTTTACACAATCCCAAACAATGCTTTAATTCATATAATGTTAAGGTATGCAGATGAGGTGTAGGAGAATTGGCTCAGGATAATACCTTCCTTTTTGGTTTTTGACAATCTAGCTAAATGCATGGCCATTGCCATTTTTCAAAGTCTTCACCGAAGTTATATTCCACACCTAAAAAAGGAATTATTTAAAAACTGACTTGTGGATTAATTGAATAATTATTATCGAAGGTGAATAAATGAGTTTCAATATTAGAATTGAAATAGCTTGGTTGGTATATGTATCATTCAAGTAATATTAATATATAAAAGACTTCATTACTAAAAAATTTTATGTAAACTTAGGTCTAATTTGGCACAGATTATGAAAATAGCTTTTCATATGGGGAAAAATTATATTCCTAAAAGTGATATTTTCAAAAACAATTAATTGTATATTTGTGTTTGGTAAAATATAATATAAAAGTTGCTTATAAACTAATAATAGGTAGATTTGTTATTGTTAACAAAAGTGAAGGATATTTTTGTTCATTAATTTTTTAAAATCAGCTATGCGTTTAATCTAAAATTCAGCTATCTTGAAAAGTTTTAATTTCTAACTTATTCAGAAAATTGAATTTTAACTATCCAGATAATTGTTTTTATTAATTTTGATATTTACCAAACACTATAAACTGAGCAAAAATCAACTTTTCACCCAAAAAATCTGTTTTTTCCCTTCTATAAGTTATGCAAAACCGGCACTTAATTTATAACATAAAATTAATTATGAATTAATCAATAGTGATTGAACACATCAGTATATTAATTATAATTTAAACTCTATAATTTAAGTAATTAATTATTATGTTAAGACTATTAATAGATTAGTTACACCTGTTAAAGAATTGAATAATAATAAAAAAATTAACAACAATGAAAAAAATGAAAAGATTAGCTAAGAATTTTCATAAAAAAATATAGATAGCACTCTTTCAATACTTTGGCAAGAGTTGTCCACTTACAAACATCATTACTTTAACAACAAATTCAAAAGCGTTTTGGACTTTGGAATAACAATGAAAATTATACTTTAAAAAAAAAAATGACGATATAATCTAGCCAAAATCTCTTATATTCCCCGAGCTTACAAACCTTGCAGACTGGAAGGAGATCCTTGGGGTGACATGTATATATTACTGTCATCCCCATACATAAAATAACAAAAAGGGTAAAAAAGCACATGAGCTTCAAAAAAAGCAGCACAAAAATACTTAGAAGATCTTGTTTTATGAAATCCCACATATAGCTAGGAAAGATGTTAACTGATTATCATATTATATTCCTAACTTAAAATGGATATCATAAATTATCTTAGTCTTTGATTGATAAAGAAACAAAAGATATATTACTCGCTAGGATTACTGGAGTCCTTCCCATGTTCTTGATAATCAGAACTAGATGAGGTGCTATTGAACCATGGTGAGAATCTCATCAGATCTTGTTGTTGATGCTGATGTTGTTGTGGAGCATAAGGCTGTTGATTAAAGAGATTCGAAGTGTAATACTGGAAATTTGCATCATTACTGGAAAGAATCTGAGCATATTGAAGCAAGTCTGGGTATGTTTCTTGCTGAAATGGAGGAGGAGGAGGAGGAGGAGGAGGAGGAAGTTGATGATGATGATGAGAAGGAACAGGTGTAGCCAGTGGCATTGGACTTTGTTCAGGCAAAACACTAGTTGAATCACCGGAACTAGTCATGAAGTAGCTAAACTCGGGTTTCCCTTGAACTCGTTCAGGAAAATTAAGCTTGGCCTTAGTGCCTTTGAACTTGAGAGCTGCTTTATCATATGCAAGGGCAGCGTCCTCGGCGGTGTCAAAAGTACCCAGCCAGACTCGGGCTGCCTTCTTAGGGTCACGTATTTCAGCTGCCCATTTACCCCAAGGTCTTTGTCTAACTCCTCTGTAGTGTCTTCTTCTTGTATTTTCTTCACAAACACATATGCATCCATAATGTCATCTTCAAATTATCGAACATAAATAATTAAAAATATATATTATGTCTTTAAAAGTAAGTGCAAGATGGGATTAAATTAAGAACTACATATCAGTCCTAATTAATTCATTGGTCTTAATTTTATAATCATTTAAAAAAGACTATATATATATAGATTCATTGCCAAAAATATAATATATAAAAGAATCGTATATAATTTTATGGTCATCTCACATTTGCCTTCATGTATTTTATAATTAATAATACAAATAAATTTAATTTATCACATATGATTATAAATTTAACATATTAGCGTATTTATTATAATAATTATCTGATTTATTAAAATAAAAATAAAAAAGGCATAATATTTATGGTTAATAGTCCTTCCTAATATTCATCCATTGAACTTCCCTGGTTACCATTTCCATCATTATGAAAATTGAACTTATGGCATGCAATTTGGGTTAGCCATTCAATCATCCAATTGAATATTAAATAAAAATATACTTCCTTTTTGGTACAATGAAAAAGGTTATCAAAATTTGAATACCTCATCATAGACAACTAATTTATTTTATTAGATTAATGCTAAAATCAACTTTTTTTTTTCTCACTAACAAATTTTCTGATTAATTTGACTATGAAATTAAAATAACTAAGAGTTAAATTAGAAAATTATTATGCAATAATGTATGGTTGCTGCTACTGAACTGTGTGGGAAGTGCAATTACAATTCAGGAAGTTATCATATATATATATACGTAAAGAAAAAATGCAGTATGATATAGAACCTAGAGAATTGAAAACTATTGGTAATACTTTAGTTTTGTTTTCATATATATCTTTTAATCTTTAGTGGAAACAGAAGAAAAAGAATTAGGTAAAGGTGTTTGAAATTGAAAGGCAAAATGAAAGTTATGAATTGATGAAGCCCTCAAAATTAAAGAGATTTGATTTTTATGGAGTTCCCACCAATAATCCGCTAAAGAAGCAACCAAATAAGGTGTCGCTATCAAAGATTGAAGGCAACAAACAAAGAATTAGAAATCAAAGGGATAAGAGGATGAGGTCAATGTCTTTAACATAAAGGAATGCTAGTGATTCACGGAAGAGACTCTCTTTTAATACGAGGAATATATTTATATGTGAGTAGCAGATCGAAGCTAATAAGTTAATGCTTATCTATATATTATTTTGGAAAGAAAGAAAGAAACAAAAAGAAAAGAAATAGTAGCACATGCAAAACGACTAACTCCTTGACATCACTACATTTAATGTGTTTCGAAAATCAGTAAAAAAGCAAGAAAATAAAAGATTGTGTTGCTAATTTAGGTACGACTCTTGGCTTTTAAAAGAGAGAGACTTGTTTACGCAAATTAACTAAGATACAATGAACTTGCCAAAACCCTAAATACCCATATCTTATCATATGCATATAATTTTGGAGTGTACTGAGTAAGGCAGATAGTTGCCTCAACAAAAATAAAAATTAAAAAACCAGATTAGCTTTGCAAGAAGTTTTAGCTGGAAATGGAAAATTTAATTTAAAAAAAAAAAAAGAATTAATATAGATGTGACAACTTTGACAAGAAGATAAGCATTAGGCCAAAGAAAAAACCAAAATTGGAAATTTTTGTTCTGTCAATTCTACCTTAACCAATCAAATGATTAAAGGTACTGCCTAATAAAAAACCCAAAGTAATTATGGAAACTGTAGATAAAGTGGAAAAAAAAAGGATGGATTACCTTGTTGATGTTCTAGAGTAGTAGATAGCTGAGGTTCCTCTTTGACATTAAGTGGGGTTGTTGATTGCACCACAGATGGGTTATCGTCGGTGGAAGTAGAGATGACTTGAGAAAGTGCTGAAACCATAGCAGACATGTGTGTTTCAGACCAATAAGATGGGAACTCTTCCTCCTGTTCTTTCTCTTTCTCCTCTGATGCTTCCGATGGAAGGGGCCTCTTTCCATGCCTTCGATCCACCTTTAGACTCGTGATTTTTTTATAATTAATAACTTTGATTATAAAATCATATGAGATTTTCTACCTCAGGAATGAGGATTAACAATCAACAATCAGAGAGAATTTTGGGTTTCTCACAGGCTATTTATTGTTAAGTTTGGGCAGATTTATCTTCTCTGTAGAATAAAATAAAATATTAAATAAGTAAGTCTAAAAGAAATGTATTTTCGAAGCAAAATAATTATAATGCCATTAATTAAGTGATAAAATTACCTCTTGGTGCACACTCTCTTGCACGCTACATCTTGCTTTTTAATGTTCCACTACATAATTTTATTATATTATTTTAACCCAATTTTTTATAAAAAGAAATTCAGTTAATTTTTTTTTTAAGCTCTTGATACACTGAATCAATGTAATTAATTAATAAATATAAATAATATTGATTAAAATTAAAAAATGGAGTGATCAATGTCTGATTCCACCAACTGAAGAAATGTATTATAGGTTACAAAGAAGGGCACTTTACATCACTTGGTATGTCAGCCTTGCATTTACTATTTATAAAGGACTTTCAAGGGTTGAGGGGACTGCTGGCATTTACTATTTATAAAGGACTTTCAAGGGGGCTGCTGACTGTTGTGTATTTTTACACAGCAGCCCCTCATGTGGTTTATTTTAATTATTTAAAATATTATTTAAAATATTTTATAAAATTTTATAAAATTTTTAAATTTTATAAAATATTTTAAATAGTTAAAATAAATCACATGAGAAACTGTTATATATTAATGAGGAACTGCTGTGTAAAAATAAACAACAGCACCCCTCAAGCATTTAGGAATTTGCATTAGAAAAAGGGCAAAAAAAAAAAAAATTGTTGAACATGAAGGTGCAGAACCTGCAACCAGCTGACACCAAAGATAACAAATACATTAAATTATTTCAAAACTCTCATGCTACTATGAGTAGGGGTGAGAAAAAAAACGCAAACACCCAAAACTAAATTTAATTTAATTTAATTATTTTAAAAATTAGATTCAATTTTATTTTTAATATAAGTTTACCAATTCTGTTGAATTTTATTTATATTTAAAATTTTAAAATAACTAAATCCATGAAATTATATATATATATATAAATCAAGTTAATCAAATTAAAATATTTCGATTTGTTTTTATTGGATTTAATTTTATAAAAATAATATGATTTTATTCAATTTAATTCATTAATAATTCGTGTTTGATTTTTAAATTTTAAATTTAATTAATTTTATTATTTTAAAATTTAATTTAATTTAAATTAAATCGATAATATTTACCCAATACTATGAGTGTCTTCCACTGTATGCATGATTGGACCCTCTCTATACATATATATAATTAGGGTCATATTAATTAATATACGTAACATATGTTTTGCTGTTTTTATTTTTTATTTTTTGCCTCCTGCGTACTGCATTTAAGATGCTTGAATTTTTTATTAATTTTCAATAGTTAATTATACTAAAAAGAGTAGTTAGATCATCAATTCAATTGAAGAAAAATTCAATTAAAAATTCAATTGGGGAATAAGCAAAACTTTAGTGCTTTAAAAAAATTTGAGTAAAATATATTAAAAAAATAAAAATAAGATTTCGTTCGGAGAGTTTGAAATTGGAGTTGAAATTAAAATTCTTAATTATAGTGTTTGACAGCTATCTAGAATTAGAATTAAAATTATAGTTATAATTCCATAAAATTATAATATAATTAAAAAATCAATTCCATAATTTTATTCTCAATCCATAAGAATTATAATTCTATAATTATCACTATAATCCTCTCTCCAATCGCCATTCCTAACATTACCGCTACCGCCACTTTCATTTTCAGAGCCATCATCAGCGATGATGATCTATCACTATTGACGACGGTGATTCGCCTGACGGTAATCTTTGACAATGATGGCTCGTTGGACCGTCCCCATCGACGACGATAATTCGCTGTAACATTATTGCTGGCGATTCACTAATTTTTTATTTAATTTTAATTTTAATTTTTTATGTGAAACAAACGTTATAATTATAATTTAATAAAATTCTAATTCTAGAGAATTAGAATTGAAATTGAAATTTTCAATTCTAATTTTAATTTTTGTTCCCAAATGGAAACTAAGTGATTTTGAATTTTCAACTCGAGAATTCAAATATCCATTAAATTTACATTAATTATTAATATATAAATAAATTTAAAATTAAATATAAATATATTGAATGACTTGTGACACTATTGCCTATAATATAGGGTTGGAAGTTAAATAGAATCAAATCAAAATTGATGATTTAATGGTTGTTTGATTTGATTTTAGTTTGAAATTAAAGTAAATCGAAAATTTTAATTGATTTGTAATTTGAATATTTTTTCAATTTAAATTGAATTGAATTAAAATTATATATATATTATTTTTTACTATTATTATAATTAAATATATTTGATTTTATTTTACATACACCCACATACTTTATTAATCTAATATTAAGTTAAATTTTTTAAAAAAAGTCTATTCATAACAAATTAATTAAAGATAAATTAAAAAAATATAATTCTTGAGAAAAAAAAAATTGGATTTGTTAATTAGTGAAATAGATAAATTTTATATTATACATTAAATTATTTTTTGAATTTTTTTATCACCGATATTTTGTTGATATTTTTTCAATAAAAATAATAATAATAATTTATAAAAAATATATTTAGTTTGAAATTGATAAATAAAAAATAATTAAATTAAATTAAACTTATAATTTAACTAAAATAATAATTAAATTAAATTAAAAGTTCTCAAAATTAAAAAATTAATTTCATTTAATAAAATTTTTTAAATTAATTAAATTAAATTAAAATGATGATATCTTAATATAATATGTGTGAATATTTTTTCAACACGTATTTAATAGACAACTCGGCCATTCATGATTACTTCTACTGCTACATATTTGTACATGCATTTTGTAAATGCACATATATAGTTTAATGCACATTTATCATATCATATATATATATATATATATATATATATATATATATATATATCATTAATTTTAGAAAAATATTTTTATTTCTAATAACAAACACATAATTAAATTATAATTTTAATTATTTCTTCGATGAGCACAGTTGTATTCAAAACTAAAAAATTAATGCGTATGTATTTTTAATTTTTAAAAATTCAATTCAATTTTATTTTAAATTTTAATGATTTTAATTAATTCAATTTAATATGATTTTCATGGTAAACAAAAGTCAGATTATTCTCCCAAATTATCTTGCCTGTTTACCTCTCATTTTATTTCAACTTTAACTATTAGCCACTCCAGTTTTTTTTATAGTACTTCTTTTTTCAAAATTCGGCTCTATTGTTTTGAAATAAATGCACAAACATGTAGTAGTTGTCATGGATGAGAGTGTGAAAAAATTGTACATTTTACATATATATTAGATCTGCAATTGATGACACACACTTAACTTATCCATCTCACTGATCCAACAAAAGGAATCGCTCATTTGAGAATTGGGTTTATGATACTGCAAAAGAAGCATCGCCATTCAACAGTCCACATCCATAATATTTAGTTCAGATCCTTCCCCCACTCTCTCTTTACATATATACATATATATTATGCTAGTGGTCCTAAGTACACCCAATTCACTTTGTATTTTAATTTTACAGTTACAATTCACTTCTGTAGTACTATCAATTATTAGAATAGCAGACTTCACTTGGAAAATTTTCATAATGAATTTTTTATGGGATTTCACATCAAACTTTAATTTAAAATCATAAAGCAATGAGTTTACGAGTCATTCTTATTTATATATTTATTTTTAAACTCTAATCTCATATTTAAAATTCTAATAATTTTTTTCTCAAGTTAAATTTTTTTTATTGAGAATATTAAATTTAAACCCCTCAATTTATACCCTCAATACTCAAATATTAGGACGTACTAAGAATTATTTTACTCTTTCACATAAAAATTATAATTTATGAGACTTGAACACCGTATAATACTCATCACTGCGAAATTATCAATTCTTATATCACTTATTAGGATTAAAAAACTTAATTTATAAAATTTTCATAATAAATTTTGATAAGGATATTCTCGTATACTTAAAATTTTAAGGCTATAAATTTATAATTTTTTTATTTATATATTTTTTCTTAACTTTTTTTATTTTTAATGTGAAATTCCACATTTTTAAAATTATCAATATCCTGTGTACGTGTATAACTATAAGACTCACCACGAAAAGGGAAAATTAAAAGGAAAGAAAAGTCAGCGACAGGATTTCTTGTATATGCAAGATACACATACTTGTCTGTTACGTGCATGTGCCATTATAATTTATTCAATAATGTAAATTATATTCAGATGTGAAATCTTCATATATTCATAAAATTTTATGTCATGATCTTATCTTCTGCATGTGATCATGTTGGCATGGAATAGCTATGCCCTTTTTCTCCCTATGCATTGCATATGCCTCTGAGTTTTCACAATCTCTCCTAGTCCTACTCCATCATCTTATATATATATTAAGACGGACATTAAAAAAAAAAGGAAATTAACATTAATTCTTCTCTTCTGTTCCCTCACTCCTACATTCTTTTAGGATAGACACTATATAAATTAATTAATATCAACTTTATAGATTAATTAAAAAGAAGATTAATCAATCAATCAATTATTATTAAATTTAGTAATACAATATTAATTAATATATAATACTGATTAAATACAATTATATATGATAATTTAAATTAAATTCCAAACATATTAATTAATATTAGAATATATTTATATACATAATATAATGAAAATATATATACTCGTTCTTATAAGAAAAAGATAAATATAATATACTTTTAATAATAATTTTTTAGGGATTCACTATGGTTTTATTTTATATATAAATACAATTTTTGAAAAGTATAAACGCACACATTTTCGTCGTATAATTTTATTTTGATTTACTTTATAAATAATATATTTAACTTAATAGTATAATACAAAATTCTACTGTTGTATTTATATAATACTTAAAAATAAATAAAAAATTTAAAATTAATATAATTATATAACAGAGCCAACAACTAGTTATTAATAACCATAATAAGACATTACTATAATGTAATTGACAAACACTACTTATTTAATATGATTTGGAGATTTGATGACCTAATATTAGAATTAAACGTATGAAAAATTTATTTGATTACTTAGTATCATAATTATAAAGTATAAAATTCATTAATTTTAATAAAATTAAATATTATAGTTTTACTAATTATAAATTCTATCAAATTTATATATATAAATTTACTAATTGATTTGCATATAAATTTTATAAAATGTATCCCTAAAAAATTTTTTTTTTAAATGTAATAGAATTTATTTTATATTAAATAAACTGTGTTGAATTTACACTAATTCTATAAGATAATGATTTTTAGGGAAAAAAAGAGATTGTATGAATTAATGGTAATTGGAAAATTCAAACCACAATAATGGAAACTGAACTATATAGAGCGTAGGTCTGACCATGAAACCAGGCTTAGTTAGCGGTTGTCGCTGACTTCAATTGCCATTCCACATTACTCCTTTGATTATGACCACCTAATTACCTATACACTGACTTAAGCTAAAAGCGACCTCTTCTACAAAATATACAAGTCAACAAACAGATCTTGGACCAGACATTAAACTTGGTTTTTATTTATTCTTAATCACCCATGCACCTATCACTATCACCTTTCTTATTTTATTTTCATTATAAATTTAGGTTTGATCCTTCAATGAAGTTATATTTCTTTGTAACCTCTAATAAAGTGATAACTAATGTTATTTAATATTTTTAAAATCCTTCCAGAAAATCAAATTGATCTCACTTATTATGGATGTTAGCTCCCAAAAATGAAAATTATGGAAGTTTATTATACACTTGGTTTTATAAAGCATATATTTTATAACCAACCTCATTAGCTTTTACTTATCCATTTCAATATAGGGCTCTAGTTTATGGGCTAGAAAGTACACGATCCCAAGTTCAACCCAGCATTTTGTTTAATGGGTCAATAGCTTTGCAAGCAAATGTAAAATCTAAACTCTGTAAGGTGAATGGAATTGAACTTGTGCATCTAGAAACAAACTATTACAAATGTTAAACTTAAGTACGTGACACATTAATATCTTGGGCCGAATCAATCCATTGTTTAGGATTCTGACCTATTTCTATCACAATCCATCATTGTTAGTATAAGAGAGTTGGGTCATGCTCTATGGGTTTTAGTTTATATTAATATCTTGGGCCCGCATCAACTTTTGTTTGGGCTGCATAACAATAATAGTATCAATAAGTGAGTAACACAAAACTCTTGACTCTTCCCATACATAAATATTCCAAAAATAATAATAACTTAGGGATATGGTGAAAAAAATTATTGACTTTTATCCACTGCTCATGTTGTAGGATAAATTGGCTTCATAAAGATGGTATTCTTTTTCGTCAGCTTGATCGGAAAATATAAGGAGAAGAAGAAGAAGAAGATAAAGATAATTTTTTTTTTAATTAATTAATTTTTTACTCACGCGTTTAAATTTTATTTCTGTTTTTTATTTTCTATAATTCTCATATCTCCTAATAATAAAAACTATAATTTTTTTTTAATTTTATTCAAATTTTTTATTTAAATTTGTATTATTTCAGTTAATCAAATAATCCAAATTCTGAAATAAATATTTTATTCTCATTCCAATTTAATTATTCCTACTAACCAAACAAGGTCTAAAGATTTTTTTTTCTTTTTCATAATATAATTGATTAAAATAAATTTTATTTACAAATAAAATAAAATAAATCAAAATAAATTTCTTTCCAATTGATATAAACAAATAAATAATTTTAAATAGTATTATCTAACTTAATATTTTTACATATTATCAATTTTTTTTATTCACCCAAATTTTAATATTAAAAAAATAATTAAAAATAAATTTTATTAAAATTATATACTCAAAACCTTTAAATATTATAAAACTCATTAAATTAAATCAATAAATTAAAGAAAATTTATCAAATTCAGTAAAAAATAATGTGGATGAAATTATAAAAAAAATAATACATTTATTAAGAAAGAAAATATATTAAAATTAAACTAAATTAAAAAAAAAATACAACTACTGTCTTAATTTAATGATAAGGTGAAACAATTTTAAAATTAAGTTATGGTTCAAATATCACTTATAAAATTAATATTAAAAAAATTAAAAAATATATAATAATTAGTAATATATTATAAAATATTTTAGAAAATAATAAAAGAATTACAATTTCAATAATATGAGATATTAATTTTTTTATAATAAAATAATAATAATAATAAAATAAATATTAAATTAAATTTAGTAAACATATTTATTTGAATAACGTTCAAATAACTTAAAAGTGTTTCATATAATAAAAAGTTTAAAATTTATAAATTTTATTTTATTTATATAAAAAATAAATTATTTATTTTATTATTTTAATTAATTACTATAAATAAATAAATAAAAAATTTATTTATTTATATATTTTTATCAATTGAATAACAATTTATTTTATTTTAATCAATTGTAATTAGATAAAAATATAAAAAAAAATTAAAGGATTAAAAAGTCATTTTACTAAGAAAAAAGGGTTTAAAAAATAATTTTTAAATAGAAAAATAATAAAAATATTAAGAGAGGACTTTTTTTTTTATAGTGTACATAAAAAAAAATTAAAGAATTTTTTTGTACCTCAAAATTTTAAAAAATAAAAATAAAAAATACCTTCTCCCGATAACTTACCCAAAAAAAATAAAAAATCCCATACCTTTATTAAATAATTAAAAAAAAAGGCAAATCTTTAATCAGTCGACAATAGAAGTAGTTGCTAGGTCACAGGCTGCGAGGCATCAGAATTCAACGCCATTCTTTGATCTTCAGGTACTCCGAGTAGTCTTCAATTCATACAATTTTTGTGTTTAGGAGATGCAGAATCAAGACGATGGAGAAGTGGAGCCTACGCCTTCTGAATTTGAAGATTGGGCAAATTTTCGGGACGAAGATATTATGCAACACCACTCTGCAATTCGCTCCGTTGAAGCCGATAAAATTCCTTTTCTTGGTCACAAGGCATTGTTTTCTTATCATTATTCCTAATTTTTTTTTATAAAAAAGATCTTCCGGATGATTTTTATTTTTAATCTGCAGGAGCCTCTTTCTGCATTAGCTGCTGAATACCAATCAGGAAGCCCTATTTTGCTTGAGAAGATCAAGGTTCTTTACTCTGTTTACTTGTTTTCTTGATTCGCTTCACTGGTAAATGGTAATACATAATCATCAACTAGTAATTGCTATGTCTGTTTGCGTAGGTGCTGGGTGATCAGTATGCTGCCATTAGGCGAACACGTGGAGATGGGAATTGCTTCTTTCGAAGCTTTATGTTTTCCTACCTTGTATGCCTTTCTGCTATATTCATATTATTTATCAAACTATTTCTGTTTGCGTAATTTTTGTTTTCTTGTTCGTGGCAATTTCATCCTGTAAATAGGAGCATATTTTGGAAACACAAGACCGAGCTGAAGTTGATCGTGTCAAAACAAAGGTGGAAGAATGTAGGAAAACGCTTCAAAGTTTGGGTTATGCTGACTTCACTTTTGAAGATTTTTTTGCGGTAAACTTGTTCTCTACATTTTGCTACCTTATACAATGGTTACATATTCTTCTTATTTCTTTTTCTACTCTTTCATTATTCCGTAATATCTATATGTTTGTCTATTATCCTTGAAAAAATAAAACTTGCTAATGTACATATGATTATTATTTATTATAATCTCATAACTGATTCTCGGGATCATGTTTTTACAATATGAGCTTGTTATAGCCATAATCTGGGAGGTGCGAATCTCTGTTTATTTGATGGACTGGAGTGATAGTTATGTCATTGATCCTTTGAGTATTTCTTTAGAAATGGTGAACCTTTTTAACTTTAACTCTGACTTTTGCATGGATATAAACGTCTATCAAATAGTAAAATTGATGTTAATATTAAGAATTCTATTTCTGATTAGCAATGGGGACAATGGAGGAAGGATGGTGAAATTATTAGTCACCAATGTGAGATACAGTTGAGTTGAGGTTTTTTAATTTGCAGTTTTTTAATCTTCTCTTGAAATGAGTGAACTAGTTAATTTCGC
The DNA here is from genome assembly GCA_948193065.1 of Aleurites moluccanus. Taxonomy (NCBI): domain Eukaryota; kingdom Viridiplantae; phylum Streptophyta; class Magnoliopsida; order Malpighiales; family Euphorbiaceae; genus Aleurites; species Aleurites moluccanus. The sequence continues at coordinate 138,725 of CANXYC012421017.1, read as the reverse complement.
TATTTTGTTTTGAGTTTCTGCGTTATTGCTGGGATGAGAAAATTTATTTCCCCTATTTCTTTTCAATAAAATGTTCATTAAAGACTGCTGCTGTCCCCTTAGCAGATTCTTCTAACTCTTTTAGTTCCCTTTGTAAAATATAAACCCTGATTATATGGTGAGAATTTTGCAGTTATTCCTGGAGCAGTTGGATAGTGTTCTTAAAGAAAATGAAACTTCAATAAGGTATAGTCCCCTTTTCCCAATATTTCTCTTCACAATTTTGAGAGTGATTTTATTTTAGGATCTTAAGTTTCACTCCTTATACTTCATCTCAACTATCAAGCACTTCTGCTTGTAACGGTAAACTAACATAGAGTGACGATATTCCATGATAAACATTTTCAGCAATGATTAAATTACTTTATTTTAATGTGTGCAATAAACTCCCCTTTTTTTTCTTCTTTTACAGCCATGATGAGCTCATAAATAGGAGTAGAGATCAGTCAATTTCAGACTATGGTGAGTGACTTTAAAGACTCGACCGGATCTTCTCCCCCCCCCCACCCCTCCTCTTCCCCATCTTCTTAAACAAATTCTCTCCTAACGAATTTGGCTGGTTGTTTAGTTGTCATGTTTTTCAGATTTGTTACTTCTGGGGAAATACGAAAACGCTCTGAGTTTTTTGAACCCTTTATATTGGGGTTAACAAATGCAACAGTAGAACAGGTTGGTTCTATACTAAATTTTTAATGTTATTTATGACCATTATCATTTTTTTTTTAGAATTAACATTATCAGTTTTTTGCCATTACGAGCTCTAATATTTCTTATCTAAAAGAAAAAGAAATCTGATCTTTGACAGAAAATTTATATTCAGTCAAAAATTCTCCCCAAGTCCATATATTGGTCATTGTGTTAATTCATTCTAAAATTTACATTTCAAACACCATGGATATTTGTTTAATCACTATGATTCCTTGGATGGAAAACATGATTATCATTGTTGAAATTTATGTGTTTCTGATAGCTTGGTTGTTGGGTTTATACTTACTAGGCTTGGGGTCCTAATTTGAATTCTCTACCTCTCTCTAATGTTACAATCTGATTTGGCATAGTTTTGCAAGTCATCAGTGGAACCAATGGGTGAAGAGAGTGATCACGTGCACATTACTGCTCTGTCAGATGCACTAGAGGTGCCAATTCGCGTTGTATACCTTGACCGCAGTTCTTGTGATACAGGTGGTGTTAGTGTAAATCATCACGATTTCATTCCCACGACTGGTGATGTCCCAAATTCTTCTAGTGATGGTTCTGTGACCAAGAATCCCTTCATTACCTTGCTTTATCGTCCGGGTCACTATGATATTCTCTATCCAAAGTGATTCCTGGTAAGCTAATCTGAGATCTTCCTAGGCATAACACAGTATGAGTGTAGGGTGGGGTTTTCTTAATGTTCATGTCAAAATAAAACATGTAAAGCATTATTCAAATACAAACACCTTTTGTTTCAGCATCCTAGGCACTTGGTGGCACTTCTTGTTCCAATTTAGTTATATGCTGGTAATTTCTGTTATTCATCTGTAATTAAATTGTCAATTGAATGGTTTGTTTATTTTTAATTGATACCAAGTAATATATTGAAGCATATTTTGTTAATGGAATTTTTATTTGCATATATTACAGGCTTTTTAATAGATTCCTGGTAAGTTGTCGGGGATATAGGCAAAGTCGCTGATGGCAGAAACCCTGGTGTTGCAAGGCAAAGGTCCAGGCTCATTTGCTTTATGCTGTAGCTTGTGAAAAAATGTTTGAATCCTTCTGAACACTGTGAGTGGAGACATAGATGCAAGGCTGCTTGAGAAGATGGAACATTCATCAGTTTAAGTTCATGGATTGAGCAGGTCCTCACCTGGTCTTTAATCATCTCTGTGAAATTGCATTGCTGAGGGGGAATTCTGTTGATTTTTTTTTTTTTTTTTTTGAACTTCTCATTAAGAGCTTGCCGTTTTTGTCGTACCCGTATATAAAGGTATTCAAGTTCTGCCATTAGCAGCCATTAGTTTCAGATCAGGGGGTAACAATTAACAAAGCGTATGTAGTAGCTGGCAACCAAGAATATTGCTGCATGTTTCCCAGCAAGTTGGGGGGAAAATTTAGACCTATATTGTCTTTGCTTCCAATATTATCCTTGCTTCCAGTTATAGTTATCATAAATGAATTATTTGAGGGAAATTTGTGCACAATATTAGTAGATTTTCAAGTCTTAGAGCAATATTGGGAATGTCTATGATCAATAGTATTGGAAGTCTGATAGCCAATCTTCATTAAGTAGGACTGCAATCAGCAATTATTGTTTGATCAGTGTATATTCATGGTGGGCGAATTTAAGTTTTAAGATCGATAAGGTATTTTCGCAGATATCTTGAGGTTCAATTCTCTTTAATACTTGGCAATTGCCCTGGTGCTTCTTGTTTTCTGTCTTCATTAACAAAAGAAAAAAAGGGGTTTGTGCTCGTATGGATAATTGCACCACCAAATCCTATCTTTATGGTTGTGAAAATATTTACTTCCTAAACGTCAGTACATATAACGAACCGTGGTGAGGAAATGAAGCTCCGGTGTTGGTTGCGCCCACACAAGCCAGGTTCTTCCAATCCCTTGGTCCAACCAATACCTTGAGCAGCAGACATTTGGTGTGTCACCTTATCAATAACAGTAGAACCGTGATTGCATACAAGCATAAATATGCTGGGTGTCCAAATAAAATAAAATCAAATAAAAATAAGTTCATGGAAGCAGCAGGCAGCATTGTTTCTCAAAAAGATTAAGAAACACGGTATCAACTGATTCTCTTCAAAAAAAAGAAATTCAATACAGAGCTCCCTCGCTTGTATATCTCAGCAAATTACATATTTAGATGAAACCAAGAAAAAAAAATATTAAAAAAAAAAGAGAAAATGAGTTCAACCTCAGTGAAAGAATCCTCCATTGCTCAGAAACTACTATACATCTATTTTGTATGTAAATTACTCGAGAACATCCAAAATTTTGAAGCTTCACTGATGCTTCTTTTTCTAATGGTTCCGGAATTTAAAGAAAACCAAAAGAAATCAGAATATCACCTTTAGTCTGGCTTTATTTTGTTTTCCATAAAATTTCAAGAAGCTTCTCAAGCAGAAAAATATATTTCTTCTCAATCAGCCACCCCAACATATTTAATCATTGTCTTGGGGAGGTACCAATCTTAAATTACTCAATCCTAAGATGTTAGTGCCCACAAAAAATTAAGTGGCTTTCTCAGTCAGACTCCTTCCCTGAACTTGAAGAAGCATCTCCGTTCAAAGAATCCTCCCTGTTAGTCAAATTTGGTGGGCCTCCTTGCTGGTTCTCCTCATGGGTGATGCTTTTAGGTTTCCCAGGTCTAGTTCGAACATTAACCCCCACTGGAAAAGGCACCTAAAGATAAACAAAGGATCAATATGAAATATCCTGCACTATCTTCTCTCCTGATGACAAGGGAAATTTGGATTTCCCACATTTTTTAAGAAGAGAAGCCCATGCTTCAGTATTATTACAAATGCAAAGAACTTTCAGCAGAAAACCCACTTCCAAGTGGTAACATTTCTAGATTCTAATTCATGTTCAAGTGGATAAGAAAAACACATGGTTAATTACTAACTAGAATCTAAAGTGTCTGTGATTATGTGACATCCATACCTGATCACCAGCATTGGGACCCTCAGTGTTGAACAGAATGGGCCGGCATCGCTTATCCTCATTCATCAAGCTTGAATTCTGGAAATGTGCAATGAGAGCAGCTTTTCCTTGTATGCGGGCATATGCAAGTGATGCTACCTTTTCACTATTGAACTTCTCCCATTTCTTCCCATTAAACACCTGTCAAAATTAGATTTTCCTTTTAGCTTTAGTCCAAAGACATAAATTTACACTCTTAGAGTCTATGTAGAACGAACCTGACAGAATGGAATTATCTGGCTTGGGTCAATCATATTAATGAATGCATACCCCACATTACATTTATTCTGCAACACATGTAAAGTCAAACGATTAATACATATGGATTCCAAAAGTAAATAAACATAACTGGTATGGCTCTTCCCATAATCCAACCCTTAACCACACTTTTAAAGGATGCTTCAGATAAAAATGAACTTGCCTTGAAATCAATTGGTAGATAAATGAAATCATAAGTTCCTTTATGGTGTTCATCAATTGCAGCCAGAAGCATTTTTGAAGTATACCTGCCATTGCCACCAACAATGTTAAATCATAATCTTGAATCAAAAGAACTGCAAGCAACCATTCAATGGAAATGGTGGTCCATCCCTAACCTAGATTGCCCAATCAAATTGTTCTATCACTAGGCATGTCTAGACTAGATAGTTCGTGCATTACAAGTAACAAGTTAACGTTCCATGAAGGTTAAAACAGCAATTAATAGCAGCTAATATAAATATGGTCACAGAATCAAAGTTATTTACTTGTTAGGAATATTCTTTATCATAAGTGTTGTCCGGTTATCTTCTCCTCGCAATATGCGATCTATATCAAGTTCATACTGTTTCTTGTCAGCTTGATTAATACTCCCTTCGTTTCTACGGCTCCTAGAACGTTCATTTGGAGACTCGAAAGAATTGGTCATGGGAATCATTTGGCTCCTCCCAGGGAAAATTGGGGATCTCTGATGGTATTGTTGGAGTCCTACATTTTTAGGGGGAATTGACAGGTCCATATAGTTTACAGGAACATGAGGGAACATATTAGGAGAGACTAATTCCATAGAGTGCAGCGAGTTATTAGAAATTCTCAAGCTCCCAAGGGAACCTGGATGAAAACTAGAAGTCTCAGGAGATTCTCCTGTAAAAGCATGTCGCCTGTCCCAGAGAGAAGGATTAACAGTTGGTGCTGATCCCACATGATGGTTATTTATAGGTAAAACAGAGGTTAAAGCAGGAGGTGGTGCTCTAGGAGGTCCATGCAACCGCACTGACGAATGAACCACTGAAATTCCATTGATAAATGATGGTGAGTTTGGCCACATCATGCCTGGCGACTGTGGGTGGTGGTAGGAGTTTCCCCATGAATAGTGATGTCCAGGAAGAGAAGGGCTTCCATTAATAGATGATCCAAAAACTGAAAAACAGGAAAAAGACTGGATAAGTAAATATAAAAGTAATTCGACGGGTATAATTGAATTTGGGCTTCCATTAGACAGAAACACTCAATTAAACACATAGCTTCCATATATCCAACTTCAGTGTTAGAATATGAAACTAACGAAACATAAGATAAAACTTCAAAATTACCACTGCATGGAATGAAAACTGTGGTAAGAACAGCAGTAGACAGGCTATTTTTATTTTTATTTTCCTAAAACAGTATAGTATGGCATCATGCAGGTGCCTGCTTAAATTGGAAATCACCTTTAACTAAGACCTTGGAGGTGGAAATTTTTTTAAAGTAGACAACTGTAATCATGTCTATCTGATTGCAGTTAACTTAAAATGTTCTGTTAACAAAGAAGATAATGCAAATAGAAACTTAGCTCTCAATAAGCCAAATTATTGTTGCTTCCCCCCACCCCCTCTTGTATCTCTGGTCTTACGAGAAACTTTCAGTACTTATTTTAACCATATGGAACTGCCAGCTAAAGGAAGGCAAGGCAGGAAAACCAAGGCTCCATTGAGTTGGCTTGCTTTTTGCTATTTGAAAGCAAACAAGTTATACCTTGCAAAGATTAAAAAAAAAATCCTATTTCCTTTCTCATTTGGAGTGAAATTCCTAAAGTTATCAAGAACTCTTCATTATTATTGTGTTTATTTTATAGAAAAATAAAAATTTGTAGAAAGTACATTTAGGAAGCAAAAGAGCAAAAAGTTTAACCAATCCATTGCATTTTACCTCCATCATTGAATTCAATTGAGTGCCCATTGGAACTAACTCTGGGTAACTGCCTGTTATCAATTCTTTCAGGTGGTTTTGGGCTCATATCTGTAACCATGCAGCCAGGAGAATTGTAGTGAACAACACTCCTTAAACCATCATGATACTCTGGAAGCGAACGAGGATGAAAATTTGGTGTGCCCTGAATATCAAATTTTAATTGACCCTGTGCATGACCAGGCTTAGCAAGGCCGGTTTGACTGCCAGTTGGTTCAACTCTCAAAAAAGAGGACAAACTGCTAGGAACACTAGACGAAATTCCATGATGAAATTCAGATTCCAGAAATGGCGCTCGTGTTGGAGAGGGTAATCCCAAAATAGTTCCATTTTCCATGCCATTGGAAATGATTGCACGATGTGAAACTGCTCCTGTTAACAATGCTTCATAAGAAAACTTGAACAGTAATAACTAATAAACAGTATATCCTATTGGCAATAATAATACCAGGGAATCCAGCAGCCAAATTATTGGGAGGGCTATTCTGCAAATGAGAGCCACACTCATCTTGTTCCAAATCAGGTGGAATCTGTTGCAACAAACTACAACCCAAAAAAATGCTGTTTAGTGATGGATAACAAAGAAATGGCCCAGTTACATTATAAGAAAATATAAAATAGCTATTGCTCAAATATTGACAATGCAAAGAATGCAAGCAGCACACCCTTAGCCTTGGCTCAGGAGGTAGAGCATGGGTTGGTCACATCAAATTGTTTAATCTTGTCAAGACAAAGAAGCTTAAATATGAAAGCATAAATAACGACTAGGAAAAAAAAGTTGTCTTTTCTCCTTCAAGCTAGTAATTAATGAAATAGTAAAACCTTATTGCCTAATGCTGTGTTTAGTTTGAGGGAAAAGAAGAAGCATGGAAAGGGAAGGAGGAACAGAATAAGGAGTGTTCACTTTCTTTGTTTGGTTGGGTGGAGAGCCCTCAAAAGGAAAGAAGACAAGGAAAAAATATGCAAGAAAGTAAATCAAGAGTAAATAAGGTTGGATGATACCGTCTTGCACCCCCAGGGTGGCTTGGCTCAAGCTTAATTTGTTTCCCTGCAATATCACTCTTGTTCAATGCACGAAGAGCAGATTCTGCCACTCTAACATCATAAAATTCAATAAATTTGTGATGACTTCTGTGTGTGGTTTCCCGAATCTGCAGTGCAAAAACAATAAGGATATATGCCTCACTCAATGTTAATCTTTTCTTTAATGTTAAACTGACACACTTACCTCCTTAATTTCACCATACACACCAAAAATTTGACAAAGTTCATCATTTGAAATGGAAGAATCGAGGTTGAAAACAACCAGAGTCCCCTGATTAATATCTTTTTCTGAGGGGTTGTCCTGACAAAAGTAACTCATATGTCAAAGAAACATGTAATGAAACTTGTACGTATACATCAGGAAACCAAAAAGATCCTGAAGAACGGGACTTCCGCTCTGCTAACAACTAGATTGATGAATTGATTAATAAAATCACAATCATACTTCAGGAAGGACTTCTGAAGCTCACCTTTGGGATTGAGTAATGAATGTCGAGTTTCCGGCTCCTCAGTGGTCTATCCTGGAGCGCTTTCATTGCGTTTCTAGCAGCTCTAATATCATAATAGGAGATCATAACAAAACCACGATGCTTGCAGGATGTATAAAGTGTGCGGATATCTCCGTATTGCTGCACATTCAATGTATGAATTGATTTACAGCAGGTAAGATCTTTGTGCATGTCAAATAGCTCATTAGGTAACATACATGAACCACCAACTAAAACAATAAAAAATATAACACACATACCTCAAATAGGGCTTTTAACTCAGAATCTTCAACATTGCTATTTATATTTCTCACAAAAAGTGTTCTAGAAGGATGTTCGCCATAAGGGTGTTCTCCAGCTATTGAACCATTGCCAAACCCTGGCTGACCATTAGAAACTCCTCCAGGAAATTCAATATCATTCTGTGCTGCAGAAGCATCATCTCCCAAATCCAATCCTCCAACACTGCTAAAGAAGTCTAACTCCTCCATATCATCTCCACCACTGGATTGGTTGATATTATCCAGCTTATCAGTCATTCCACTAAACAGGTCATCATCACTAGGAAGAAGGTTTCCGATAGTTTGGGCCTCAATTTCTTCAAGGGATTCAAAAGGTTCCTCTTCCTCGAAGTGTGAGGCAACAATATCAACAGAATGGCCGTATGGAACATTGTTTGAGGATAACCTCACTGTGCCAGAAAAACATAAATGCATATACATAGATCAGAATCAGTATCCTGAAGGAAACTTTTAGAACCCAAAACTATAAATTGGTGGGAATTGTTTGGCACATAATTTGAATTTGAAGCACGAGTTAGCATATGTGGTTACATTTATGCATGTGTGTGTTTATGCATGAATTGTGGGTAAAAGGAATGCTAACTAGGGGAAAGAAACATACACTTTCTACTAAATAATTCCGATAATGAGCTTGAAAAGAGACTATTCTCATACTGAGTTGCCATCACGTCAACTTTGCCACCTTCAGGAAAACCGGACGTTGGCTGTGCATTTAAACTGGATCTTGTCCCTGATTCATGGACTGGAGGCCTCGACAAAGTTGATGATTGAGTCCCTGCCCTCTCTGCTCCCACTGCATGCCTAACTAAGCTATGATTCAATTTCTGATTTCGCATTAGGAAAGGCTGATGAAGTTCAAGTAGTTTTGCTGACTGAGATCCGACAGCTCCAAGATTTTCCAGGGGAGACATAGCAGCTGATTTCCCAGTGGCTGTTCAAGAGCAGAATTCAATTAGATAGCAAAATCATTAATTCTTAAATCTACTGAATTTAAAAACAACAACAATTATATATATATATATATATAAAGAAACAAAACAATGAAGGATAGCACCATCCTATTATATTGATTAGATTTCAAATTGTTGAGTAGCAAAAGCGAGCACTTCCACCTAAAAGCACTAGAACAAGGTGAAAGAAAAATTTAGTGAAGGGAACCCGGGAAGCATAAGATTTGCATCTCCTTCTGTCGCCGTAATTCACATTTAACACATTCACTTGTTGAATGCATTCTCCCAGAAAGATGAGTAACTATATTTCCACTGTATTGGCACAGTAAGTCTAAGATCTTTTTTTTTTGTTGTTGTTGTTAATTGGACTTGGACTAGGGTTTGAACTTGCAATATTATAAACTTGGAGACAAATTCAGTACCATTGAGCTAAAGCTCATTGGTTATGTTCAATAAGATTACAAAAAAGCTCATAGCTAAAAATGTTGATCGCTATTAAAGATTCGTTAACTACTTATAGCTTAAATTTGCTTGAGACGGTAGATAGAATTGATCCATATTTATATCATGGATGTTTTCCCTCTCAATAACCCGTGCATCGATTTTAAGTGCATGTTTGGCACTTGTGTCATATGGCCATTCAAAGAATGATTGTTGATCCAACCTTCTAAGCCTGTGACATAATCAGAAATGGATATGAAAAATGAAAAATCTAGGAAGGATATTTCCAATTTGGGAAGAGAAGAGCAAGTTCTAACTGGTTGAATGCAAAAAGGAAGACAATTGTAACTCATTATAAATTTATCAAAATATTGCCCATCCAAAAATAAGGTAAATAATTTCACACAAGCCTTTGACGGAGCAAAACACTGACCATGGTGACCACGCATGGCGTCCAACTTCCAAAATCCAACCTGCTTCTGTCAGGAGTAGAAAACAAAAGGAAAAAGAATCATTCAAACAAGTACAAAAACAAAACGATTTCAATTGTCCGTCATTTGTTAAAACAATATATGAATCCTAAAAAAGATAAAATTAACCATGCAATGCAATTATAGAAGATGACACATAGTCAAACGCAGAACAGGAAATTGCAGGCAAGAAGTACCTCACTAGGAAAAGATGCATCCTCAGAGAAGAATGATGATGACGATAAACCTGGTAAATCCATTGCTTCGAATGGCATGATGATTGATACCTAAAAATCTATAATACCCAAAGAAAAAAAAAGAAAAATTGTTCAGAATGATTCCATCTATAACCAGCCTAATGCTGCATGCACGCCTTTATAAACAGAATCCAGAATCTCTCTCCTCTCCGCAAAATTTAGAAGGTAATTAAAACAACAAAGAGACAACTAGACTACCCAATAAAAAAGGCATGTAATAGATAAGAATTACAAGGTGTAATATTTATTACTTAACTAAAAGAATTTGCAAAATGTTTTGGATTGGGATCTCAAATAGGGAAGTATGGAAAAGAAGAAAACTAAATAAACATTTAATAATAAGATTACAACAATAAAGCATATCTTTCATAATTCTACGCCATAAAATATATATAATTAACTCGGAATTGTTCATCAATTCATTAATTGCATAATAACACGGGCAAGTTTCATAAAGATCAGCCAGATCCGAATAGCTGGAATAAAAATTAAGTTCCTCAAATGAAACCAAATTTACTTATAGCGGGAGCGCAGAATTACCTAGAAAGGTACAAATTGAGTATATATTTCTAGAAGACAGAAATTACTTAAATTTCAAATTTCAAAGAAAACCGATCATCAGAGGATCGGAATGACAGAAAGCACATTGAAGAATGGAATGCGACAATAATTAAACAAAGCTTAAAAAACATACCTTATTAAAAAGCAAAAGCAGTGCAATTCAGAGCGAGGAGAGACAAGGCGGACATGGGCGACGGAGGAATTTAAACAGAGTTGACAAACAGAGAGATATGGGATGAATTACGCCATAAGGCAAGGAAAATTGAATTCAGAAGCTATCATCTTGGCATCTGTGCCGTGTAAGATCCTCCAAACCTTAACTCGATTCTCTTTGCCCTGCATTTTACGTTAACTACCTTCTCCTTTCTTAGTTCTCCATTTTCCTTTTTTTTTTTCTCTCTTCTATACCTTCATTATTCTCTCTCCTTTAAACTTCCTCTCTCTTCAGGCCCTGTGGAGCGGTAGAAACTTCTATGAAGTTTCCGCCGAAAAACAGATTCTCCGGCGAGATTGCGAGCCTTCTCGCCAGAGACAGGTGAGAGAAATCGATGTGGCTCTTGCTCAAACAGAGAACGGTTTATTGAAAAAAAAAAATTAACTAGAGCAGACATCCTACAAACACGAGATCAAGAGGTCGGAAAACCGTTAAACAGTTTTAACGGCGTCGAGTCTTAATCGATTGTGTGGTCTCAAGAAAATGGATTTTTGTTAGATCTCTATCGGTCTAAAACGCCACGATGGCATTTCTCGAACTGGTTAAAAAGTTAATTATAGATATAAATAAATCAGTAAATGACGATAATAACCTTAATTATCAATTTTAGGTAAATGTAAAATCCACTCTATCCAGAAAAATAGACATATCTCTATTTTTCATAAAAATTAAAAAAAATATATATTAATTTAATTAAAATAATATTTTTTATTTAATATTTTTCATAAATATTCTTTCACTTATATTATTAAATAATTATTTTAAAGATAATTATTATTTAATTTTTTAATACTAAATATCAAAATCCAATAAAATTTTATCATTCTAATAAAAAAATTAAAATTTTTATCATTATTAACTTGTGAATAATTTTTTTTATTATTATTTGGTAAGAAATATAAAAAATTCATGCATATTTTGAATAATAATTTGATAAAATCAATTAATAATTATTTAATAAAAATAAAATATATTAATAAATTAACTAATCTTAAAAAAAAAAAGCCTATAATTTAGGATGGATAAAAGAAGAAAATAATCTCTCTTTTTTAAATACAATAAACAAAGCGATTTAGGTAATGCGACGGAATAGGTCACAGGTTTTGGTACAATTTGGGACCTCTCTATTAATTAGTGGACCTTAGGATGCGTGCTGGCGTTTACATTCGAGAAAAAGTTTAAATAATTTTTTTTTTTAATTTCTGCTGAATAATACAGTAATATACCCTGCCATGAGACTCAATAACTTTCCTTGTGGACATAGGATCCACGCGTCAATTCTTCAGCGGAGAATATGCATCTGCACAGAAACAGTTCATGAGGAGGTTGCCTACCTGATTTTACTCAATAATAGGGCTCGACGTTACGTGGACAAGTAGCAGGTAAGTTAATTACTTAAATAATAAAATTTGAAACGCCGTTAGCATTTTTCGTCTAAACATATGTCTAATCATAGTAATTTTGTTGGTTGGTCTGATTGAACTGAAAGTTAATTAACTAGTAACATAGTATAAATTTAAACTATCTTCAAATTAATTAATTTATTGAAGTTATTTTGTTTGAATAAGTTTGACACTTATATTCGAAATTATCTATCTAATATTGGTTTCATAAATTAACCATATACTCAATAAAGTATAAAACAACTTTAATTATGAAATTATTATTTTCACTTGCTATTGTTATAATTTAATAAATTTATTTTATTTTATTAATTAGTTATAATAATAATAATAATATTGACCGTAAAAATAATAATATCCATTTAATTAATATATTATTAATTAAATTAATTTTAATTTACTTTTTAAAAAGTTGAATAAGAAAGATAGAGAAAATTTAATGAGTTATATTTAATTAATAAAATAGGTAAAACTTTAATATGATATTAAAAAATTCCGTAATAACCTAACAAATTTTGTTTGAAGAAAAACAATGTACATATATATATCAAAGTAAATAATAATAATAATAGTATAGAACTAATGAGATGTTCTAACAATAGACCTTAAAACATTAATTATGGTTATATAAAAGTATTTTAAACTCTTTAAATAAATAAATCCAGAATGCGACAGGAAAGTTGTAAGAAGGAAGATGGGATAAATTTTGAGGGTGAATGACAGATAAAGTTAAAAATATGTGGATCCAAAACTAGTACAAAATCAAATTCAATTTTCTAAAGGGACAATTGTACGGATTTCCCAAGTTTATAATTCTACGGCTCAACAATCATTAGGTGTATTCAATCTGCGCCACTCCATAAAATTAGTTCCACTTTTCGAGCCAGGTGGCCGACAATGTGTTCGGACTTGGCCAGCAACAAGCGCCCAATTGCCTTTTTTTTTTTTTTAATTTAATATATCTTAACACACCTGAACCATACATGCAAAATTATTGAATTGGCCGCCTGGAGTTATATACAGTATTTACATTAATGATCTTACTGAATTTAGGGTAATATAATGTAATTAAATATATTTATAATATAATATTTAAATTAAAAAATAATATAATAATTCAGAATATTTCTTTCTCCATATATATATATCTAAATTTAATTAATTATATTTTTTTTATTCATCTGTTATTATTTTAATTATTTTTAAATTAATTATAATATATTTTCTTTAAATAATTTTTACTAAATAAAATTTCAGTTTAAAATAATTAGATTTAAAATTATTAATTTTTTTATATAATTAGAAAATAATTAATTAATTAACTTAAAACATAATTTGTATTAATTAATTTTAGATGATATTTTATAAATCTTATTTTGTGCATATATATATATATATATATATATATATATATATATAACACTCTATCATATATTAAATTAAAAAATATTAATATAATTGAATATAACTTATTTGCATGATTTCACATTGTCTCAAGACATTTTAAATATTCATTGGAATCTACATCCATTAATCATGAGTAATTTTAAGTGTTTAACACAATTAATGGCTTAAATTTCAAAATTTTAATCTAATGGCTATTATTTATTGATACACCATATATAGTAAAACCTCTATGAATTAATAATATTGGACTAGTAAATTTTATTAATTTAAAAATATTAATTAATTAATAAATTAATAATTTATTAATTTAAAAAGAGTATTTATAATTCATCAAATAATATTTAATTAAATAAACATGTTTTATCAATTTTATAATATATTCAATATGAGTTAAATAGATTTAAAAAAAATATATATATGATAATTAAATATAAATTAATTAAAATGGAACAACAAATATATTATCAATTGAATGTAAATTAAATAAAAATCGAAATGTAATCTAACAGTGAGTATATATTTTTATGAATAATAAATCTTTAATCGATTTTCCTCTCTAAAGTTTAAAAAAATTGAATATAAATTAAAAAAATTAAAAAAATATATAAAAATTGAATATTAATTAAATAAAGGGAAAAATATGTGAGTGCCATTATTTAAATTTAAAATAAATTTTATATAAAGTATTTCAAAAAACCTTTTATATATTTTATAGTTATAATGACTTTCCATTTAAAAAGTGTTTAAAAATTAACCATAACAAATGAGAAATGTAAAATAAAAAGCATTCCCCGTATACTAAAAAAAATTATAACAATAAATTTTTAATAGATTTCAGTTAAAAGTTATTTCACAATATTAAATACAATCAAACGAAATTAAAGATGAGAATGCATTCAAAATATCAATAATATTTTAGAAGTTTTATTGTAATTTAAGAGTTCAATTTAATAATTTCTAGATATAATAAGAAAAATTAAATATAAAATTTAATTATATTTAAATTTAAAAAATAAATAAATGATAATATATTTATATTTTAATAAAGTATAATAATCTATTTATATATAATATTAATAAATTATTAATAAAAAATTATTAATTTATAATATAAATGAAACCATGTTGTTATATGAATTTAAAAAAAATATTATTTTATTAATTTATAGAAATTATTAATTTAATTTTAAGTTGTGTTTAAAAAAAAATATGCAATAGAAATTATTATTTTATGGAGATTTTACTGTATCTAGTGCACCAAAGGGTACCCAGAAGAGAAACATGTGAATATGCATCAATGCAATGATAGAGTTGTTGAGTTCCTGCTTCATTGGCCATCAGCCTATGAGATTCTCCCCTACGTTTTACGTACTTTCGCGTATGTTTTCTATATTATCTTTCTCTTTTTTTCTTTTTTGTTTCACATCTCCATACAGGTGTTTTTATTTATTTATTATTTATATTTAACAATTTCTATCCCATTTATTATTGATTCCATTTCCATGTTTCTCTGCGAGGAATTAAACACTTCGTCAAGGTTCTACAAGTCAAATATAAAATATTAATTAATTACCGTAATATTTTATAAATTAAGTAGTATAATGATAATAGTTTTTGGTCATCATCGAAAAAACAAATAGAAATTAAAATGGATATAGAAATAATTAAAGTAAAACTTCATTGAGTTTAACGGTATAAAGGAAAACAAAAATTAAAGCTCGAGTTCAATAGTATAGAAGTATACCTCTTGCAGTGCTTTTGTATTAACAATGTTTAATCCAACTCTTGTGAATTTAAATTCTTGTCAAATCATTAACCAAGTTATTTTATATAAAGGCAAGAAAATTCTAAATCCTTCTATAATAAAATTTTCTTATGCAATAATAATAACAATAAATAAAAGCCCAACTTAAAAAATATGAAAAATTAGCAACAACGTTTTTATCTATTAATATGTTCCTTCTCTTAGTATATTTAAATGTATTATAGATAGGTAGATTTGTTTGATTATAAGTATTTTCAATTAATTTAGTCTTTTTTAATCAAAAATAAAAATAATATTACAGTTTTTATATTGTTTTTTATTTTTAAAAAATTAAATTAAATTTTATATTTTAAATTTATTTATAATAAATAATAGTAGTTGATAATGTTAAATATTTTATTAATTTATATATTAATAAGATAACACCTATTTGATTTTGGTGTCTGCTATTTTTTTTTTCCGTAAACAATTTGACTTTGCTATTGAAATTAGGGGGAAAAAAAAGAGAGAAGCTTTCACTAAAAAAGCAACTGTCATTGTAAAAGTGGCACGTGGATTGTTCCGTTGCATAGAACTCGTAACCGGCCCAATTTAATAAGCCTCGTGAAGCTGGAGTTCACTG
Organism: Aleurites moluccanus; assembly: GCA_948193065.1. Classification (NCBI taxonomy): domain Eukaryota; kingdom Viridiplantae; phylum Streptophyta; class Magnoliopsida; order Malpighiales; family Euphorbiaceae; genus Aleurites; species Aleurites moluccanus. Next base: position 122,858 of record CANXYC012421017.1, on the reverse strand, counting down.
ACCACTGTCTTCTTCTTTCCTCCTCTTCCCGGCCGGTAGCGGCCATTTTTAAATGCATCACTTTCCAAACCCTAGATTCTCGAGGGTAGCTTCTTTCATTTAGGTATCTAACTCCGGCTTCATTCTCTCTCTCTCGTCGAGGAATCGTTGTTCATTTCAAGCTCTAATCTAATGGTATGTTTCTCTTTACTCTGATTCGGGTTTTGATCCCAAGTTTGAGAAAAATTCGATTTCAATCTCTTTAAATTTTTCAGATTTTTTGATAATGAATTTAACACAACTTCTTAATCAGCACTATCGCAAGTTAAGCATTGTACATTAATCGTTTTCAATTTTAGTTGTTGTTCCAAGTCACGGACTTATTGCATTGGTTATTTACAGATTCAATTTAATGACTGCCTTATACTCGGAAATCAATTTCATTTCTGTCTTCTCTTTCTTTTTGCCGTTTGTATATTCTCACGAAGTCGAATTCCTTTGTTTATTATTTATTATTTTGGAAATGTTCACCTTTTGTTTGAATTATGGAAACAATTTGAGAAGAATAGGGCTTGATGCATTGTTTGAGGTTTCTTTTAAAGCATTATTTTATTCTTCTATTATTATTTTTATTCAATTTTGATTTTGAATCTAAAGAAGCGAGTTACCATCTTGAAGTCGCTTTTGTTTTGGTTTCATTCTTAAATTGGACAAGCTACAAGGGAAATGTGCTTGTATTTTATATCCAGATTACAGGATTGTTATATTTTTCTCTATGCAGAATTTTGATATCGGAGTCAATTGATGGGTAGAGTGCATCATGGAAGCAATAATTCCACCGAGAAATCTAAAAAGCATGAAAGTACGAGGGAAGTACTTAAATTTTTGTGTGACAAAGAAAATTGCGGTGCAAGTTCATAAGATAAGGTCTGAAGGATTTGCTTTGGAGCGAAGAATTAGTCCAAGACTTAAAAGCATACCGAAAGACAAAAGACCATATTATGGCAGTGAACAGAGAAGAAGAAGGCGAATTTATGCTTCTAAAGATGTTATCTGCACCAGAAAAACTGGAGACGATGATCAGAAGAGACGATCTGATTCTCCTGAACACAATGCTGGCACAGACAAAGCTAAAGTTGACTTTACTGCAAGAAAGAACCTCACGCGACCTGTTCCAAAGATAAGGTCAGAGGAACTTCTTTTGGAGCGAAGAGTTAGCCCTAGACTTAAACATATATCTGCAGACAAAAGACCATATTATGGCTGTGTTCAGAGGAGGCGCTCACATGCTTCAAAAGATTATGCACGTGAGAAAGAAACTGAAGATAGTGATTGGAAGAGGCAGTTGGCTTCTCCTAAAGATAATTCCTTTAAGGATCAAACTAAAGCTGACATTACCATAACAAGGAACATTGTGCAACGAGTTCGAAGAGTGGAGTCAGATAGATACTTTTTGGAGCGAAGAGTTAGCCCAAGACTTAAAAAGATACCTGCAAATAAAAGACCATTTGCCAGTGGCAATCAAAATAGGCAGCTGGGTGCTACTAAAGATGAACTTTGTAACAGAAAAAATAAAAACGATGACCGAATGATGCTACCACATTCTCCTGATGATAATGCTAATGAGCAAAAAACTAAAATTGATCACACAATGCAAGATACTGCAAATGAGCAAAAAACTGAAGTTGATCACATAATGCAAGAATCCCTACTTGAAGCAGGTAGAAAAGATGAAGAAGATAGAGGTACTGAAAGTGATTTCACCCTTGGTTTTGCATCCATTGGGCATGATGATACAGCAATTATGGATTTAGAAGATGGGGTTTATTTGGAATGGACAAGTTGTGAAAGTTTTCGAGATGATAGTTTGCATCAAATGTCTGGCGCAAGGGGGCGAGAGACAGTGCTGGGCCTGATGGCTGTTTCTCCTTTGTTGTCGATATACAAAGGTGGCATTAATGAATGGGAGAACTCTAGCAAGGGAGAAACTGATGATGAAACATTTGATGTAACCATGAGAAACAAAATTGCGCAACAATTGCAAAAGATGACGTCCAAAGTACTTCTTTTAGAGCGAAGAGTTAGTCCACGGCTTAAAGATATACCTAAAGAAAAAAGGCCATATTATGGCAGCAATCAAATGGGGCAATTCAATTCTACTAAGGGTTATATCTGCAACAGCAATGATAGGAAGAGGCAATTATATTTTACTAAAGATAACAGCACCAAGAAAAAAATTAAAATTGATCACTCGATGCAAGACTGCCTACCTAATGTGTCTAGGAAAGACATAGGCAGACCAGAAAATGTAAGCAGGCTCGTCCCTATTTCAGGATCTGTTAAATATGAAAAAACAGAAGTATTGGATTTAGTAAATGATGCTTATTTAAAATCGATGGACTGTAAGAGGTTTTTAGCTGATCATATATGCCCAGGGGCTGGTGCAAGGGTTAAACAGACTGTAAAGGCTCTTAGTAAACATTATCCATGCTTGGTTCAGGTGATTGCATTTTGAATAATCTTTGGTGGAATGCATAAAAATGAGCAATCTTATATTTGCTTGAAAGTATTAGTTTTGGTACTATTGTACATGTAATTTGAGGATTTTGACTTTCATTTTTCCTTCTTCCCTCCCAATTCTTTTCTTTGTTTATTCTAAACTATCTGTTAGAGATTTTTATCAATTTGTGAAGCATGTTTTGTTGATCCCATTGGCTTGATCAGTTTTTAAGGAGATAAACACTAAGGCTAAATGAGGATGGATAGTGTGCATTGCAAAAGCTAATTCTTTTCATTTGCTGAGCATACTGAGTTTATTCTTTTAATGATTTCTTGTTTAATCCAAAAATAGCTTGTTGTAGTTGCTGTAGAATTGCACAGTAATTTATCATTGAAATGCACTACTGTAGATAGATTTCTGCGTCACATAAATGTCATTTTTTTCAATATGTTCAGTTTCATTGTCATTTTATGTGAGTTAGATCTGTCAGCTTCATTGTCATTTTATGTGAGTTAGATCTGTTGTTGCTTTTGTTTTAGGATTGTTTTGAACAGGAAAGAGCATTTGAAGATTCTTCTAAGTTACCAGGGTATGGAATCTGTAAATGAATAACATTGCTTATTTTAATGTGCATCATAGACATCATTGTGAACTGAATGCAGTGTTTTATGTTTCAAGCTTGGTGTGTGAGGACTTATCTTACGGTGTAGAAGATATACCTATTCCAGTTACCAATATGATTGATCCTCCAATTGTACCTGCAGGCAAGTTTACATATTAAATTATGCTTTATGAATGGATAGTTTATCTTGTAGAGCAAGACTGATTTTATTTTTTATTTTTTCTAATAAATAGCCACTTATATATGCATTCATTTTAGTTATATATATATATATATATATATATATATATATAGTTTACTATCATGGTAATTTGGATTTTCTTACTAGTTTTCTACCATATATGTTGCATGTGGAAGAGTATGTAACTGCATCACTTGTAGAAGTTGTAAATTCCATTTCCGAAATTTCACAATTTTATTTGTATTTTTAATAGCATATCTTAATTTGCTTTGGGAAATTAAATTTAAATAATAACTGAAAATTGGTATTTTGAAGTTTGTTATTCAAGTGCAAAGATATTTCTAAAGTAATTCCAAAGGACTCTGCAAAAGTTGATCCTTTTAAATTTTTTTTTTGTTTTTAATTTTTTTTAGTGTATCCAGTTATAATTTAACAATATACAAGGATATAAAAACATGAAGTCTCCTTAATTTTAAAGTTTGACACCAATTTGGTACTTTGTGAAGTTGTTAGGTAATTAACATTGTAATTTATTAGTCAATTGGGCCTTAAATTTTAGGGGACTTAGAACAGTAATGCCCTTGAATATTTGACGTCTATTTAGTTTGAACATGAAACACTCTTTCTTGAAATGCCATTACAAATAGTATTCATTGCACATAAAAAAGAGAGTGAGACTTTGGAAGAGCAGACCTTTTATGCTTACTAGTTGGATAACATTCAGTTACCGGGTATTCTCTACTTATGGTTTGATAAAGTGTTTTTACTAAAGAAAGAGCATTCCAAATTCACAAGATCTACTTTTCAATTAAATGTGATGTTGGACCATTCAACAATGAATTCATGATTTCATTTGAAGTTATTTTGATATCTTCTAATGAAATGCTTTCTCAGTTAGTTGTTGGTTAAGGAATGTAACACGCTTTAGAATTAGCTAGTTACAATTATTTCAGATGCATGTTTCATATGTTTTGGATACCTGATGACATTGCCATGTGCATTAATGTACTTTTGGCACAAATGGCTTGCATGGTTTCACTTAGTAAAGGAATTTTCTTTTTTTCTATCAAAGTACATGTGTGTTTGTGTTCTTAAAATGAATATACTTCTTCCCATAATACCTCCTCTCCCTTCAAAGAACCTATTTTATTTATTTAGTTATTTATTTTTTCTTTTGATCTTAATCTCTCGTCTTGGAAGTATTTCATTCCTTGGTTTTCGTTTGGACAGGGAAAGCAATATACTGTATTCTCTTCCTTTACTTTCTTCAGTTCCCTTATTCAGTTGTTCATTCTTTTGAATTTCTGTAGTTTATTGCCTGTGCTAATTGATAAGTCAAATGTATTCATATTTATGGTTCTTGCTGATGATAACATCTCAAATTATAGGATTTAAATATACGAACTCTATTCAAGTTGCAATAAATGTGAGCATTCCTCAAAGTCCTTCTGGATGCGATTGCAAAGGGAGCTGTACTAATCCCAAGTCTTGTTCCTGTGCTCGACTTAATGGTTCTGAATTTCCATATGTGCGCAAAGATGGTGGAAGGTGAGATTCGAAATATGGATCTAGCACTAATCTTGTATGGCTGCTTTATTTTGAATGGTGCATGGCATTGCCAATGTTTGATAATTGCAGAATCATATTGTTTTAAAAAGCAATGACGCTGATTTTTGCTGTTAATTGCTAAAAATCCATTATCCTTTTTTCTCATTGCACGCTATACACCCCAATCATGGTTCAATTGTAGTGTGGTGGCTACTACAGAAAGGGTGTATCGGTACATTCAACCAACATGTGAGCTCCAATTGGCATTTTTTGAGGACTCGAAAGGACTTCTAAATACTTCTTGTCAATTTTTTGAAGGACTTCAATTGTCTAATTAATTTACTTGTAGGCAACACTGTCTTCTAATGCTTCATTTTTTTTTTATCCTTTCTTATGCCTCAATTTCTGATCTAGTATTATTTTTTCAGAGATTAACCACTTTATACTCTTATCTAATCCAATTATTCATTTCTTAATGTTCTTTTTCAGATTGATTGAACCAAAGGATGTGGTGTTTGAATGTGGTCCAGGATGTGGATGTGGACCAAATTGCATCAACCGTATATCTCAGAGGGGTTTGAAGTACCAGCTTGAGGTATTCTAGCTGTAGATCAGGAAGAAATTTTCTTTCAATATTAAGTCATTGTCCCATTCAAAGATAAACATTTGCTTTAAACAGGTATACCGTACAAGTAATAAAGGATGGGCTGTTAGGTCTTGGGACTTCATTCCTTCTGGTGCTCCAGTACTTGAATATACAGGAGTTCTTAGGAGGAGTGCAGAATTGGATAGTGTCTCTCAGAATGACTTCATATTTGAGATTGATTGCTGGCATACAATGCATGGGATAGGGGAAAGAAAGGTACTTATGCAATCATTCATGAGAGTGGCAGTTTCCACTCTCTATGGAATTACTAATATTTTTCTGTTGCAATAGCTTTACATGGCACGTTTTGAACAGAAGTGTGTAACATACTTGGATTAAAGGTCTTTCTGGTGTTAATTCTGAAAACATTTATGAGATTAAATTTCAATTATAGTTAGCCTATGCATACTCTGCCTATGACCATTCTTATTAGTTATCACAAACCAAAACTCTTACTTGGGATTGCATATTTGTACTCGAGTTTACATTTTTGTTCTAGTTCATGTTTCTAGAGCATTCTCATAGCCATGTTACTCTGATTCATTTTCTTGCAGAGGCGACAAGGTGATGTATCTGTACAAGCACGTAATCTTGTAGAGAAAGTCAATGAAGTAGAGAGTGAATCAGAATTTTGTATAGATGGAGGTTCCTCTGGTAATGTTACCAGATTTATTAATCATAGCTGTGAGCCTAATCTATTTGTGCAGTGTATTTTGAGCTCCCACTATGACATTAGACTTGCTCGGATTGTGCTATTTGCTGCAGATGACATACCTCCTATGCAGGTAATTTGCATTTGCATTTCTCTTCCTTTCACTCTGGAATATTGTTCTGGTTTGAGCTTCTCATTTCTAATTTCCTGCTACAAAAATTAGCTAATCTTTAATACTAAGAATGCGTTTTTTTGATAGGCCCTGCCTTAGACTTCCCTTTTTTACATTATTCTTAATATGTCAACAGTGGTTTAAAATATGAAAGGGTTGTTGAATGTTGTAAGCAGGAACTTGCATATGACTACGGTTATGAGCTTGATAGTGTTATTGGTCCTGATGGGAAACTGAAAAAGTCACCATGCTATTGTGGTACAAGTGAATGTCGGGGGCGTTTGTACTAAGCAGGCCAAATGTTTCTAAATTCAGGTTTTATTCTTTTCACAAAGCAATGTTGTTGGTTGAAATAATTGACTTAGGATTAGGTTTGTCTTTAAAGTAGCTTGTTCTTATACTCATTACTATAGGGTGTGGAGGTGCCCCTTTGAAACTCTTGCAATTTTATTTATGCAACCTTCTCCCTGTGTTTGCATTGTAATGTTATAATTGGGGAAATTCATAAAGAGAAGAATATTGCCAGATCAGTGCAGTGATCCTGGTTCCTCTGGACCTAATTGCTTGTTTTGCCCAGTTGTCTTTCCTTTAGTTGTTATGAAATGGGTTGTCTTTACTGAATTTCCTAGAAGATAATGAATTTTATTCTTCTTTAGACATTATAAAAAACTGTATAAATAGTGAGAAAATTATTACCGTATTACCATGTCACGTTTCTCTGGAACTATTTGTTCTCAACCGGTCTTATAAGTTTGATTTGAGAAACGAAGGCATCTTATATAAAACATGAACTTTCTGGTTACCGAGGTTGTAATTATTAAGGACTGATGACTTTTTTTTTTTTTTTAATTTTTGGAGAGCAAAACTTGAACTTAGATTATTGTTTGTCAATGTGAGTCCAAAAATGCACGTTCACTAAGCTGAGCATATGAGTGGCAAGTGATGACTGATTGCGCTAATCTTCACGGCTGTAAATTTATTATGTTTAATGCTATTGAATGGTGAAAAAGCTGTGCGTATGTAAAATCAAAGATTTTAGTGATAATCTATGAATAAAATGCTGGGGCCTATTTCGTGTACTTGGGTAATATGTATGCCAGAATATGAACATCCTTTTTAAGTGGGTTTAAACAAGTCAATCGCTTGAACTAGTTTCGCGAGGGCATATTAGTCCTTGTCTGCCACTGAGATCCTATATTTCAGAGAGTTGAAGATCAAAGAAAAGTAAAAGCAAAGATTTTGCAAAAGGAAAAGGAAATCCCAAGGAATTGGGGTAGCATATCCTTTGATAAAGATGGTTCATTTCTTTTCTTACTTTTGCACTGTTATAAGAAATTGGTTTTTTTTTTTTTTTTTTCTACAAATGATGTCTGTGCCCTTCAAGATCCCCAGAGGCTGCATTTGAAGCTTTCCTGCAATGCCACAATTTGTGCTACCATTCATAAATAAAACTTCCAAGCCTCCACACTGCAACATAATTGTGGGTCGCACTTCGGTACCCTTGGGTACTGGTACGGTAACCTTATTTCTCATATGAGAAAACAAGGCTATCGATTTAAATTGTTTAACAAGGAGACAGATTTTGGTCAAATATAGGCCTACATTTATGTCAAAAATTGTTTTCTTTTTTTACCTTACACAGGATTTTCATTTTTTTTATTTATTATTCTTTTTCTTTCTTTTTTTTTTCCTTTACTGCCACTAATCTTTCAATTTTAGGAGATTATACCAGCACGGTTTTGAGTTTTAAGCCATTATATAAGGACAAATTATAATTTAATTTTCAAGATTTGACTCAAAATATATACATATCTCTGTATTTTTATTAAAATTAATTAAAATATCTATATATTTTAATCGGTCGGACTAAATAATCTTTTCATTTATTTTTTCTATTAAAAACCTTATAAAAAAATTAAAATTTTATTTATTTATATTTAAATTTTCAATCTCATCCAAAATATAATTTTATTAACAAATATTAATTCAATTAATATTAATTCCGATTTATCACCATTAACAAAATAATAAATTCTCTCTCCTTTCACTGATTTATCACTATTACTTTTGATTTCATTTATTCATCTCTCTCTCCTTTCATTTAACCCCCTCCCATCCTCTCTTCTCCCTCCATTGCACTGCCACTGTTACCATCACCACTTCGTCATCTTCTCAAGGCTTTACCCAATACTGAGTTTTGTTGGCAAAGAAAAAACCCATAAAAAACAGATTAATCTGGAGCGAAAACGTGTTAGAGAAGACGACACACCGCTCCGCCACTCTTCACCTTCACTTATGAAAGCCAACAACATTTACATAACCCATTCCTCGAAGCATGAAATGAAAGGGTTTCGGCGGAGCGATAACAGGTATATGCGGAAACTGAGCTTGATTGGGGCGCTGGGTCCAGCAATGACTGATGAAGGCTGGAGCAGCGGCGGTCGACGCTGATGGTGGGAAGCCGCTCACGATCGAAATCGCAAATCGTAGATGCGGAAACAGAGCTTGATTTCACCATTTGATTTTGATCTCTTGTTTTGAATTTCAATTTTAGTGTGGATTAATTGAATCCCAGTACAGTGGCTGGATACTGTTTGGCACTCTCATCTCAGACGGAAAGCTATATCAGCTATGACTGTTTGTGCGACGAGTACAATTATGGAGTTATAAAATGGATAAAAATGATGGAAGTTTTTCAAATGGGAAGCTTGTTATGGCATACAATTATATAGGTTTTTCTGAAAAAAGGCGCATTTATCTGCAATGCTAGATGATGAAGATTCAAGTGTGAGGTGATCCTGATTATAGTATATCTGACCCAGGGGTTGAATTGAGAAATTTCTCTGGGCAAGTTACTAGTGTCATAAGAAGTAATGGTGATAAATCAGAAAATAACCATTGATTTTGACGAGAATGTTACAGTCATAAGCATTAGAAATAATCGTTGTGGTACTGGGAAAGAAGGTAGAAATAATGAATGCAATATTGCTTTTTATAAGAAAGGATATTTTTGGTATTATATAACTAAATTGTAACTTGCCCTTATAACAATATCATGCGGTGTGGCCATTATCTAGGGATGGTAACCAATTGGGTATAGAATGAATTTTATAAAATTTGAATTTGACATGTTTAAAAATAAAAAATTATCCCCTTTGAGACGAGACGGAGAGGGTAATCGGACGGATCGCATTGAGTAGATAATATTCTATATAATTTTTTTTTTTTAAATTTCATATATATATATATATATATTTATATATTTTTTTTATATACCCATACAATATAATTTATATTTTACATAAAAAAAATTATAAATTAAAAAATATAAAAATAAAATATATAATAAAAACAAAAAAAATTATATAATAAAAACAAATATATATATATATATATATATATATATATATATAATCAACTCGAATTATATTATTATCTGAGTCATACTTGAATTCAACTCAGATTAAAATTAATAAATTTATATTATCATATTATTAATTGAAATGGATATTATTCATTCCATTCCAATTAAAATGAGAGGAATATCTGATAACATGAATAAAATTATTATCGCTAGTATTATTTTTTTTTATAAGAGATACATGTAGGTTTCTTTCAATTTTGAATTCTTAGTAGAGCAGATGGCGAGATCCATTTTTTGGTCGTGGTTCAAGAGAAATGAGAGGTTTAAGAATGAGATGGTTAATAGGGAGAGGGAAATTAGTAGGAGACAAATTTTATTTAACCAAGATTTACTAGAAGAAGGACAATTAAGATCAATTATACATGAACATGAGCCATAGAATTGCAATCCTAATACAGTAAAATCTCTCAATAAATTAATAATCTTTATTATATAATAATTTTCTTTAATTTTAACTTGAAAATATGAATTAAATTAATAATTTTTATAAATTAATAAAATAATATTTTTTAAAAATTCATATATAATTATATTGATCCTATTTATATTATAAATTAATAATTTATCCTTAATAATTTATTAATATTTTATATATAATAAATTATAATATTTTATTAAAATATAAATTTATTATTATTTTATTTTTTTTTATATTTAAGTGTAGTTGGATCATTCCTTTAATTTTTCTTATTGAATCTAAAAATTTTAAAGTAGAACTCTTGAATTTTAATAAAAACTTATAAAATATAATTGATATATTAAGTACGATATAATCTCTAATTTCGCTTCAGTATATTTAATATTTTATCTTGATTAATTTTTAAGTGAATTTCATTGTAAATTTATTATTGTAATTCTTTTTAAGTATATATGGAATGTTATTTATTATATTTACATAATATTTTACGTATCTCATTTATCATAATTAATTTTTAAATATTTTTTAGATAGAAAAATATTATAATTATGAAAAACATAAAAGATATTTTGAAAGAAATGATTTATATAAAAATTATTTTAAATCTAAATAACTATATCCATATTTTTTGTATCATTCATTTAATTAATATTCAATTTACATATATTTTTATATTTAATTTATTTTATTCATATTCAATTAATAATATTTTTTATTTTATTTTAATTAATTTATATTCAATTTATCACTTTTTTTTAATTGATTACAAAATTGATAAAATATTAATTTTTAATTAATTAAATATTATTTATTGAATTATAAATACTCTTTTTAAATTAATAAATTATTAATTTATAGATTAATTAATATATTTTTTAATTAATAAAATTTATTGGTTCTAATATTATTAATTTATAGATGTTTTACTGTATTTTTATAGAAGAATGATGAAGATAATTTTTTGTCAAGGAATAATGTATTTGTAAATAAAGTACTAATTTAATATATTAAAAATTAGTATGAATTATTGAAAGATACTAAGATAATACATAATGTGATTTTACATGTCATATTATGCTTAAGTATTTTAATTATTTATATTAAAAATTAATTTTTTTCAATCTAATTTTTAATTTTGTCACATTGTAATTGAAATTATTACAATTTTTAATTAAAGTTAATTTTATATATTTTAAAATTAATTAGATGTTTATTACTTTGATAGAAATGTTTATTATTTTAAGCAATCAATTTTAATTTTAATTTTAATTTTAGACATATATATATATATATATATATATATATATATATATAATGAAAAAAAAAATTATACGGGTCCTATATTAATTAAATTAATTAAATTTAAATAACGATTTAAGAAATTATAAAAAATTAATGGGTCCCACATAAATAGTCATAGTGATGTGATGCTGTGACATTGTAGATGAATTCATTTTATAGTAGAAGAATTAGTCCAATAGCATTTGTTGGATGAGAGCGGGTGACATCTGCTTGATTTTATCACATTGAAGAATTTTGATCAAAGTGAATTAATATATTTTATTTAAAATTTTTTTAAATCAAATTAAAATATTATTTTAATCAAATCATTAATTTCAATTCGATTTACATATATTTATTTATTAATTTTTTTATATAAATTATTATTATTTTATTATAAATTAAAAAAATAATAATAAATTATCGATAATAAAAAAAATTTTAAAAAAAATTAATATTATATAATTTTAAATTTACTATTTCATTAATTAATACACTCAAAACTTATATTTTTTTAAAAAATATATTTTTTATTTATTTTTAATTAATTTTTATGAATGATATTTTTTTAATTTTAAATTAATATTAGATTAAAAAATATGTGATTGTATATAAAATAAAATTAAATATATTTAATTATAATAATAGTAAAAAATAATATGTATATATATATATTTAATTTAATTTGAAATAAAAAAAAAATATTTAAATCGAAAATTAAATTAAATTTTTAATTTATTTTATAAATTATAAAATTATTAATTATTAATTTAATTTAATTTAATCTTTTCGATCAATTTCACTTTCATCCCGCAAATAGGAGGAGAGTTCAAAGTATTTTTAAAGCGTATGTGAATTTTTAGAATATGGCAAATGATTAGCTCCTTATTAAACAATTTCAAAATCTTAAATAAAAGTCTTGCACTACTCTAATTAATTTATAAATGAAAGGGTTAAAGTTGAGCCAATCAGTATCCGTAACCCAAATCAACGCACAACTGTCACATAAATATTTGATTAAGATAAAGAGTATTTATTACACTCATCTTTTTTACCAAAACAAATTTATCTAATGGCTGACTACCGACTACCCAACCAAACTTATCATTGATGAAAAGGAACTTGCGATGATGTTTATTTAGCAAATATATAGATGTAAGATCCAATAATCAGAAATCAGATTGCGTGTTCTAAAATTCTAATGAATTGCCAAATCAAAGACTCTTTGGTACAAACAGGGTAAGTAATACGTGTCCACCAATTTGTCTGTTGCTACCTAATACTGTTATCTTGTGTGGGAAAGGTAGAGTGACATGTTACCAAAACTTGATGATTATGGCATTCCTCCATTTCTTATAATTAATTAAGGACTTTTCTTTAGTTAACAAAGTTCTTACTTCCTTTGCTTTTCTAATCTACATTTATCAATACAATTAATTTATTAGCAATTTTATAAGTTGAGAGAATTTCATTCCATTCATGTGTTTGGTACGTCCTTTTTTATTTTAAACTCAAATTGTATCGAGTTTTTAGTATTCAAAACCCAAACTCGAAAACCTAAATGGATTCAAAGACAGTGTTGCAGAAAGGATCATCTTTGTTAAAATTATATGTCTCCCACTAAAGATATGCTTTTATTTAGTTTTAATAAACAGCACAAATCAGTAAATTTTATTTTAATTTTAATTAAATAAAGAGAAAATATTAAAATATATCCTTAAAGAATAAGGATAATATCGCATTAGCATTTTTTTCTTTTAAAAAATATAAATATAATTCTGAAATCATAAAAATGAAGCAGAGCGTCTCTCCATCCATTATCTCAATAACACAATTTATATTAAGATATAATATAAATTTTTTCTTTTAATTATTTTTTCTTTTAACCACATAAATAATAAAAAATTTTAAATTTAATTATTTTAAAGTAAAATTTTATTTAATAAAATTATTTGAAGAAAATATATTATATGTATTTTAAAGATAATTAAATTATTAATAAGTAAATAAGAAAATAAAATTAATTAAGTTAATAATTTATTTGGACTGGGATGTATATATATAATTAATTAAGTTTATATTTAATAAAATTATATGTGGAAATAATAATTTTTACAATTTAATAACTAAATAAGAATTTTTAAGAATTTTTAGAAATTAAATTTACATCTAAATAATTTATGATAAATTGAAAAATAATTATTTTTTATATTTTAATATGCAAAATGAAATATATTTTATAATGATTTTATTGACTACTTATTTATAATTTTTAAATCTAAAATAAATATTTTATGCATTTTTAAATATTTAATTATATTTATAAAAAAAAGTGTTAGAGAGATAACCAAAAAATATTCTATCCCATTTTTTTACTTCGGAGTCATATTTTCGTCATAGTTAATAGTTAATGATATATTTAAATATTTTTCCTTAAGTAAATGGGCAATGTTCAACCATAGAGTGTGGAACTATGAGATGCCATACAACCAGTGGTAACTTTTGAAGCAGACAGATTTAGACAAATAAACCAAACAATCCAATCCACAAGTTAAGGTTGAAGTTAACACCAACAACATATTATAAATCATACACATTGAGACATACTTCCCTTTTGGATTTTCTCTTGAGATGTAATTATTGAGATTAAAGATCATTAATTAATTAATGGGCGTGGGGGACATCACTAAATCCTTAATTGCTTCTAGTAGCAAACGCTATAATTAAGAGATAATTATTGTGATTAAGGGAACTTCTGGACCCACCCCTGCAAATATGTAATGCTACTTGCCCATTATAAATACCTAACAGGTTCGTTCTTCTTCATAAAAACCGCTGAAACTCTTCTTGTTCATGATTACACTAGTCCTTCCTATAAGGGATGTTACACTTGTTCCAAAATTGAGTTTTAAATTTCAATTTATAAAAATATTATAGATTAACCGGTTTAAATTTCAAAAAAAATTAATATTTTTTAAACATTAATGTTTATATGCCATGATCAAAATATTTATTTAATTACTTGTGTGAGATTTTTTTTGTTTTAAAATATTATTACTTATAATTAATAGTTAATCACTTGTATAAATTACTTGGTGATGTTAGATTATAACTAAGATTATAATGTTAAATATATTATTATTATATCATGTATCTTATTAGCTAGTTTTCATTTAAAGTATTAAAGAAATAATAACAAATGGGTTACGAAAAGTGTGAGTATTTTCTTTTTTATATTAAAATATGATTGCTGCTAATGGGATTTTCAACAGTGATAATGGAGTCTGAATATAAAGTTAAATAAAATGCTCTAAAATACAGTTTTTGGAATAAGCAATTACTCAAATATCCAACAATTGATTGCTACTAACTTTTTTCTTTTTACCAGCAGCAGGATTTATCTAATTGTTGACAGTCAAAAGTTAAAAAAGAATCATAGTCATTAGTCAAGCATTTTTTAGGTAATCAAACATGCCCCTTTAATCTCTCATCTTGAATATTAGGTTGTGAACCTATTCAAAGGTGTTTATTTAAAAGAGTAAATTTTATATAGATAATGAGAATTTTAATTAATTTTAAATATAAAAAGTTCACATCTTTTTAAGTCAAATGAACTATTTAATTAAATAGATGAGATAATTAATAAATAACAATAGATAAGATAATTAATAAAATTTAAAATAAATAATGAAATTTACCATTTAAATACAAAGAGCTAAATTCACTATTTATTTTAAATTTAAATAATGAGGAACATATTTAACTCTTATTTTCTTATTAACTTTTTATTATAAAGAGTTTGAAACATATAAAAAAACTCATTAAAGATACTCTAAATCTATCATATCATAACCTTTAGAACATAAAATTTCTATTTATAATTACTAAACTATAACTCTTGGATACACCAAGGTTACATGTGCTTTTGGAAAAGTTCCAAGAACATCACAAGATAAATGGAGAGCAGCAGGTAATTTTTAAATGGATAGATTGAGATTAAAGAGTAATTTTTGTATTCCTTCATTTTATCTATAAATTTTAGTTTTGATAGACATAAAAATTGATTTGAAAAATACTATGACTGAATCAAAAAATTATTATATTTCCTTTAAGAATGAATGAACAACCCAACCCATTTACTGAAACTCTGTAATAAACCAAAAGCCCCAGAGAAGGAAATGCAAAAAAAAAAAAAAAAAAAAAAGGAAGGAAGAAAGAAAGAAAGGTATCCTATTCCTTTCTCTAAATTAGATAAATAAAGACTAAAGACTAAAAGAGCATTGGAAATGGAATTAGAGGGCCATAATGAAATCAACGACTCGGTCTGGTCCCCATTGAATCACAGGGAGAATGTGACCCCTCACTAACTCCTTTAATCCGCTAATCGCATTCGCAGCCCCTCCCTCATGAGACATATGCATCCAAACCCATATATGTAAGCTAAATGTATTTAATTTAACAAAAAGGAGCACCTTTAGTATATAAGGGAGAGGGGCAAAGCCATCTTTAATTTTTGTCCAAATTCTAAACAACAAAAAAGTTGCTTTAATGGAGGGGGCCATGCTTAAGCATTAGCCATTAATTGAAGATTAGGGCAAATAATTAAGTGAGATAAGAGTGGTGGTGAAGGAAAAAAAAAATTTAAAAGAGGGTGGACGCAAATTTTCCTTAGTGGTAGGGTAGGCTGCCCTTATCACCATTTTAGTCCACGCCATAGGCAAAATAAACAAGCTGAAATAAAATTAAAATACATTCATGTCCTTTTCCATGAGAAAATAATAATAATAATGAGGTAGAATTTGAAATTTTCTTCAAATTCATAGATAAAATAAAATATACATTTTGTTAGCAAAAAGTTTTTTTTTTTCTCGTACTTTTGAATTTAAACGAGAAAAAAAATATAAAAAGTGAAACATACATTCATCTAATGAAAAATATCGATATAAGCATAAGATGTAAAAGATAAGAGAGGTAAAAAAAAATCGAGTGTTAGGCAAAGACTATGAACATAATTTTAGTTGAAAATGATACATTCCAAAGGGAAGGTGGCCCAAAAAGAAAAGCATCAAGTTAAAAATACTATATTCTAAGGCAAGAAAATGACCCATAAATGGTAAATATAAATGATAATACTGCAGGACCTTGTAAAAGCACCAATAAGAAAAGAAAACAAACTGACCTTAGCTTAGCTTGGCTTATCCAAGAAAGAAAATCAAATCCCATTAATTAAAGTTATTAAAGATACGACTCAAAATTAATTATACCCCTTAATTATGGATTAAGGGTGTAGTCAATAGCTATACAGTGAAACCAGTAAAAAAAAACCCAAACTGAAAAACCATCCAATTCCACAAACCCAAAAAACTCTCCTTCTTTGTAGTTTAGTACTACTGCCCTCTCTCTCTCTCTCACACACACACTCTCTCTTATCTTTCTTACGGTGTAACGGACCCTCCCTAAAAACGCCGTTATTACTTCCCTATCTCTTTTCAGTCACGTGCCTTCAAAAAATAATCCCTTTTCATTAATTATGTCTTTAGAGCAATTAAATTTAATCCCAAATACCGAGGCCACTAACGGCGTTGACACTCGCCCATCCTCCATCGACGGCGGAGATGACAGCAGCAAAGCCCCTAGACTCCCTCGCTGGACTAGGCAAGAGATTCTTGTTCTCATACAAGGCAAGAAAGTCGCGGAGAATCGTGTCAGAAGAGGTCGCACGGCGGGGATGGCTTTCGGGTCAGGTCAGGTGGAACCCAAGTGGGCATCCGTCTCGTCATACTGTAAAAGGCATGGGGTGAACCGGGGACCGGTTCAGTGCCGCAAGAGGTGGAGCAATTTAGCGGGTGACTATAAGAAGATAAAAGAATGGGAGTCTCATATACGCGAGGAAACGGAGTCGTTTTGGGTGATGAGGAATGATTTGAGGAGGGAGAGGAAATTACCGGGCTTTTTCGATAGGGAGGTTTATGATATTCTTGATGGAGCTGAGGGTGTTTCTGCGGCCGCACCGGGTCTTGCGTTGGCTCTTGCTCCGGCGGAGGATGCGGAGGCGGTTTTTGATAGCGGTAGAAGCGCAGCTGCCGAAGATGGTCTCTTTTCAGACTTTGAGCAGGAAGAGGCCGGTGGGAGCCCGGAAAAGGAGTCTTCGGTGGCTAAGGAGGTTCCGCCAATAAAGGCGGCAGCTGTTGGAATTGCTGCTGCTATTCCAATCTCAGGTAATCGAAGTCGGAATATTTATGGTTTTTTGCCTTTTTGTTTTGTTTTGTTGTTGTTGTTTTTTTTTTTATTCTCATAAAAACTAAAAAGAGAAGAATTTTATCTGTGAGGTTTATGCAATAATTATGGTTGGTCTTCAATTCCTGATAGGATTTATGTTTTAGATTTTTTTAGAGATAAAATGATGCTGTAAAGTTGATGCTATTGGTGGGGCTATAATCACATAATGGTTGGAATGGGCTGGTTATGTTTATTTTATTTTATTTTATTAAATGAAAAACACTCATAGGTTTTTCTTATGAAATGAAAGTAAAAGAGTGGAAGGACAAGATAAGAATGGAGATTAAGATGGTTTGGTCGTGTAAAATGGAAATTAAGGGTGCTCCGATTAGAAAGGTCGAGTATATGGTGATGGAGAAGAGGAAGAAAGAAATGGATAAATTTAAACTAATTTGCAAGAGAGAAATACGGTATGATTTAGAGACATTACAATTATCAGAAGATGTCACCTAAAATCATTTAAAGTGAAAACAAAGAATCCGTATAACCGACCTCAATTAATGTTGGAATTAAGGCTAAGTTGAATTGAGTTGTATATAGGATTTGTTGTTTGGCTGTAGTGTTTCTAAATTATAAAAGTAAATTAAAATTATTTTTGGTAGAAAAATTAAATTAAATTGAGCTTTTACTTTTGTTGTTAAATTCTTCTTGTACAGAGAAGCAGTACCAGCCATCTCTAGTAGCAGATCAAACTCAAGGTAATGCTATTATATTTAGCTGAATATAATTGCAATTCCTGTTTTTCCCCCCCTTTTCTGATGGTTAGTTCTCCTTTGGCAATAACATTTTTCTCCTCCTTTTGTCATTGCTATATTTTGTTTTGATTATTAATTGGACCAACTCTTATTGGTTTAATGGTTCATATTGTCAACATTTTGTAGTGCAAATTTCAGTTGAATGCAAGTTGCATCAGGCTTTAAGCCAAGTGTCTCAACAAATGATTCTACAGCATTATTTATCACAATGAAAAGCTAAATAAAGCACATAAATGATTGCATATGGAAATTTTTTAAATATATGGATATATATAATCAAGCCTCACGACTGGTTTGTATCTCCAAAATTTGTAATTTCCTTTGGGGATTTTGGGTTGGCCCTTTAATTTGGTCCAGCTTATCATTATAAACTTTTAGTTCGTGTGATCTTTAACTAATTCACCATCTTCTTTTAAAATGGTTTTATGTTGCCAACCAGCTTTCAGCTATTCCCATCACAACTACTTACATTAGATATGTTATTACTCTACGCTTCTCCACATGTCAGCTATACCTTTCCAGAAGACTAGAACTATAATTAGCCAAAGAGCACAAGTGACTCCTTGTTCAGCAATTATGCCAGTATGTTTTCCAATTATGCTGAGAGGTCTCAACTCAAGTTGTCCTTTAGTTGACATTTAAGCATTAAATATCAATATGTGCTCGTGATTAGTGATAAGTCCATTAATTGACAGAGAACTGGATGTAGGACTGCACCAATCTCTGCACCTTAGTCCTTTTAGTGGATCCCAATTGCACTGAGATAAGTTTCTTGAAATCTTCAGGTTCAAATGGTCCAGAACTTTGAACAAATTTTGAGTTATTTACAAAGCTGCCAAAATTTAGAACTAAATCATATGTAAGAATTGCATTAAATAATTCCAATTCCATTTGATTATTGAATTTGGACCTTCTTATTGCATAGCATTGCATGGAAATGCAATTTTCTCTATATTGATCAATGGTTGCATGCAACTTAGTTTACACCGTTCCAAGCTTGAGGTGCTAGTGGTGTATGCTCCCTGATTAAATGAACCGCCGAAAATTTGTTGAATATTCGTGCAACTACTGAATTTTCACTTTGTTATTGTCAATAATAAAACCATTGTTCAGGCTTATTTTGCACCCTGCAGGTACAACATATGAAAAACAGCCGTCTTCAAATCCTGAGGTGGGTTCTGCTTCACATGAGAGTAGGAAACGAAAGCGGTTCACAACAGATGGGGATGAAGAAGCAGCCAATCTCCAGAATCAGTTGATTGACGTCCTGGAAAACAATGGTAAGATGCTGACTGCTCAACTTGAAGCACAGAATAACAATTTCCAGTTGGACCAGGAGCAGCGGAAGGATCATGCTGATAGCTTGGTTGCTGTTCTTAATAAGCTTGCAGATGCTCTTGGAAAGATTGCCGATAAGTTGTAGCGGAACACAATTTGAGGACTGTACATAATGAAAAGCTTCTCTCCTAGTTCCATAGAAGATAGTTGAGGTCGAAGTATTGGTGAATTATTTTTGTAGGACCACATTCAAGATGGTTTTCACATTTTTTTATTCCTCAATATTTTTACATTTTACTTCTGTGGCTTAGTGCCGTTACAGGGTCCGCATACACACAATAAAGTTAATAGATTTTAGGTCACATTGCATACCACATTTCTGCTTCTTTAGTATTAATCATCTTGATGATTTCTGTGGATATTAATTCCCCTGCTGATCTTCGGGAGATTTGTACAGGTTACAGATTTTTATTTACTGCATAGTAAATTGTTAATTGTTGAGCCCATATTGCAAGTTAAATCACCTCTCGCTCTAGGGGAGTGCTAAATTTGATTCTTTCCAGAAACATTGAAATTTCTTGCACTTTAAACCATATTAAAATGTCATGTTTTCCTCCCATGACTATGATAACTTGGCCCTCCTTTCCTTTGTATATTTCCCTTTTTTTAATATATGTTTTAATTTAATTATTTTATTTTTTAATTTAAATTATATTATAATAATATTTTTATTAAAAAAATATAAAAATTAATTAAAAAATATAAGATGTGAGAAAATTAAAAAGATTTAATAAAAAATTAAAATAATAAATAAAATAAAAAAATTTAAATAGATAATTTTTTTTAAATAATGATATATTTTATAATTAAAATATTTATTATTTAGGCGGGAGAATATTAATATTGGGTTAATTATAAAAAAATTTCCATCAAAATATTATAAAATGCATTTAATCCAAACGAAACTACTTTACAAATCCATGTTGAAGGTTAGAAAAATTAAGTACTGAACAAACATTCTCATAACTGCAACTAATTTTTCACTATCATAAGAACCCAAATGATAATAAACAAGAGAGGCTTGAATCTACTGGAAACAGAGCCAAGAAGAAATACACTGAGATAGCAATAAGAAAATAGTACGAGATTTCGACAGAGAAATCTACTCATTATAATTGCAGAAACTTCACAGAGCATCAGATTCAACTGCTTTCAACTTTGTTCGATACTTGCGACTAGCTTTTTGGGAACCATCACTTTTTATTATGGAATTTATTTCTGGCTCATTTTCCTCCATTACACCAGGATCAGACTCTTGTGCATCACCAGCTGCAATGCCAATAGGTAACCCATTCTGATGTGTCGATTGATTACCATCATCTTCCTCAAACTTGCCGCTGGTGTTTGTTGCGTCAACTTCAACTGCCTTTTTCTTGGGAATAAAAGTCACCGACTTTGGTAGGTCAGCTGATGCATCCTTCAACTCTGATTCCGATCCAGTGGATTTTATACCTTTGACCAGCTCAATAAAATCCATGCAAGCCGAGTTATTAGATTTCTCTTCAACTTCACAAGATGAATTAAAACTATAACAGGTATACTTTGACGGATTCCGTAAATAATCCGGAATGCCATATGTGTTCTTGACATCTGATATTGTACTGTTCAGTGAAGAACTGCCTGCAGAAATGGCTTGAAACTGGGTTGCTTCTTCCTCGCATACTATTTTACAGCCAGGGTCAAACCTGACACGTTTATGAGACTTGGAATCTGAACTGTTGTCTTTCCTTTTTAATATAGATCTCAATTGATTGCCATTTTCAAAAGATGGGTTTAAACATAGCTCTTTAACTTCTGTATCACAATCATGGTGAGAATTTAATTTTCGAGCTTCAGCTTCATCTTCTTGCAACCTACTTTTTGCTGCCATGTGATTAGCCCGTGGGTCTTTGGTACCATGTAATGACTTGGAAAGTACATTATGGATGTTCAAATAAGACTCTTGATTAATAACATTCTTCATAAAGAGACGCTCCCCAGAATTTTCTCTTCCTGAAGCCACTTTATCATATTCATCTTCTTCCTCCTGCATCCACAGTTGTATTATTCAACAACACATCAAAAACTCATTAACAGCCAAATAAAAGGAGGATAAAGAAGAATAAGAAGGTAATGGAAGAACAGAATGTAACATTCCTATTGAAACAATTCCTTCAATATCATCCAATTATAAGATATTCTTATCTTTTTTTTTAGGAGACAATTATAGGAGATTTGAAAGTATTCAGTAAGCATGTGTGACGTGTTAATAAAACCAACGCTCCTCAAACTCTATTGACTACCTGCACTAAAAATAGAAAAAAAAAAAAGAAAAACTTCCTGACTAACATACATATCAGCAAATGTGTATGTTGTTACCAATTCATGCATCTACTCCTTTGTATATGCATATATGCCTAAATGTTAACAAAATAAGAAATTAATGTCTAACCTAGTCTACTTCATACAAATTAATGTCTAGAAAGTACTCCTTCAATTCCATCTCCATCAAGGTTAAGCAAAAGTAGCACATATATATTACATTTCAATGCCGAGCCTTAGGTGATAAAATGGCGGGAGCTCCCTGAGTTAATGGTGGCTTAGTCCCGAGTAAAGAACGAAAAATTAACAGTTAAGTTCTATAACTGTAAGCTTCCCTTCAAATGGGAAGGGCTAAATGTTTGACCAAAGAACAGAAATATGTTAATTTCAAGTAGCGGAGGATTTAAATACATTTATCAGCAATTTAGTGCACGTCCATTAACACTTATATATATATTACATTTCAATCCCAAGCCTTGAGTGATAAAATGGCGGGAGCTCCCTGGGTTAATGGTGGCTTAGTCCTGAGTAAAGAAGGAAAAATTAACAGTTAAGTTCTATAACCGTAAGCTTCCCTTCAAATGGGAAGGGCTAACTGTCCGACCAGAGAACAGAAATATGTTAAATTCAGTAGCGGAGGATTTAAATACATGTATCAGCAATTTAGTGCACTTCCATTAACACTTCTATATATATATATATTACATTTCAATCCTGAGCCTTAAGTGATAAAATGGCGGGAGATCCCTGGGTTAATGGTGGCTTAGTCCTGAGTAAAGAAGGAAAAATTAAAAGTTAGTTAAGTTCTATAGCCGTAAGCTTCCCTTCAAATGGGAAGGGCTGATTGTCCGACGAAAGAACAGAAAATAGTTAATTTCAAGTAGCGAAGGATTTAAATACATGTATCAGCAATTTAGTGCACTTCCATATACACTTAAATATATATATATATATTACATTTCAATCCCGAGCCTTAGTGGCTTAATCCTGAGTAAAGAAGGAAAATTAGTTAAGTTCTATAGCCGTAAGCTTCCCTTCAGATGGGAAGGGCTAATTGTCCGACCAAAGAACAAAAATATGTTAATTTCAAGTAGCGAAGGATTTAAATACATTTATCAGCAATTTAGTGCACTTCCATTAACACTCACACTAGAAATATATATATATATATATATATATATATATATATCTCCACAGCAAATCAATTAACATCTAACAAGCTCGAACATATTTGAAAAAGAAAATAAGCACACAAAAAAAACCTCATTATCGAGAGTACGGTCCAAGCCAATCGTTGATCTGATTTCCCATTCATCCACTCCTCCTCTTCTGCGCATCGTATTGGACTCTTCATCGAGATCATCTTCTAGCTCCCTACGAGAATTCCTTCGCCGATCCCTTTTCAACTCATCAAAGGACAAAGAGCAAGGTATTTCGTCCCGTTTAAAGGTACCGGCGTCTCTTCTCCATTCTCTTCTCTCGACCTCGTCGTCGGTGAGAGACCAGATAGTCGTCTGCAGAGACGACGGTTGCTCCGAAGAGGATGACTTGAGCGATCCAAAAATCTTCTCGACTCGGACTCTAAAACTATCATCCATGGCTTCACCATTCATCGAATTTGTTGATTCATCTTTTATGAGGCTTTGGATTCGGTGGCGATAGCATCACACCTCCTTATGCCTTCTAGGGCGTTCCTGTAATTTGAAATTTGGGCTGTCTTCGGCATTTTAAGTTTCTATTAGATCGGCCCATTGTGGCCCAATTCAACTGTGCAGGAATCCAAAACAGAACCCTGATTAAGCGGGTTGGTTACTGACTTGCTGGATTAATTCAAAAGCAACATTCAATCCTTTAGCTATTTAAATGAGGTGTCCCTGTCGATTTCTTTTTCCTAATTTTGTTATACTTTTTAGTTAAATTAATATGCACTCCAATTTCTGTATCGTTTGCCTTTTATTATATAGTCCTACCAATGTTTAGGTCCTGGTTGGCACTTAACTATACTCCACATATTTCCATTTCCAATTTCCATCTTTCCTTCTCAAAGCAACCTTCATTTGCTTTTCTAATAAAAATAACCCTTGAGATTCAATTATATAATAATCGCATTATTACATCAAAAACATTTTTTTTTTTATATAGAATACTTTAACTTATTATTTTTTATATAAATAATATTTACTTTTATTCATCATCATTCAATAATTCAAAATTTTATGATCCTTGCTCTTTTTAAATAATTTTTACAATTAGTTTAAAATAAATTATTTTCATAAAATTTTATAAAATTCATTTCTAATTTTACATTTTAAAAAGGTTTATGTTTTAAATATTAATAAAATATATTCATTTCAATTGTACAATTCAATTTCACAAACTTAAATACAATTAAATTTAATTTAATTAAAATACGTGAAATTTTTTAATTAATTCAATAAAACTAACAAAATAATTATTATGAATAAAAATACTCTTTCTATTTTCTTTTTCTCATGCTCTCTTTCTTTTTCTTCTCTTATTTTTCTCTCCTATACTCTTTTCTCTCTTTCATCTCTCTTTACTTCATTTTCTCTCTCTCTCTCTCTCTCTAATATTTTCCTCTCTTTTTTTGTCAACTAAATTTTTATTATATTTTATAAATTAAATATTAATTATAAATATAAAATATATTTATTTTTAATTATTTTATTTTTTCTAATTATGTTAATTATATTGATGGTATTTTAAGAAATAAGAATAAAAATAACTCATTTATAAAATTATTTCCAACATAAAAATATAAAATTCAATTAAATTTTATATTGTAAATTATGTATTTCTAAATATAAAAATTTATTTGTACATTAATTTTATTTAAAATTTATTTATAAATGAATTATACTTAGAATTCATTTCATTGTTATAAGTGATCAATTTCATAGATATGATTCATTTATTTCAAAAAAAATATTAATGTGCACAAACTATTTAGTTAAAAAATTAATGTTATTCAATTATTAATAATGGGCATTCTTTTAAATATGAATAAAAATAAAAAATAACTATTAATTTTACAAGATAAAATCAACATTAATTGTAAAATAATTTATTGATAATATATAGATAGGATATTATTTTTAAATTTATATTTTAATTTATCGTTATTTTTAAATTTTAATTTATTATATAAAAATTATTCGACTCTGATTTAATTATAATAATTATCTTTTTTAATATTTTTTATTAATGCAAGTGATGAAAAACTGAGGGTGATTTTTATTTAATATTTTTAAACTTTATTAGCTTTATTAATCAACTCCAGGCACCAACTTTTTGCTTTTCTCTCAGTCCCTTCTTTGTCGTCTTCTTTTTTTCTTTTTTCTTTTTATTTCTTTTTTGGGCTTTTATCTTCTCTCTCTAAAGGTTATTTGGAAATGAATCAAGCCGATGCAAGCAATGGTTCTTTTAGCATCAGAATCGTTGATTAAGAAACCCACAACAAACCCCTGCCCAAAACCCATATTCATCTTACAACCAGTTTGACAATGGCCATTTCCTCCATTTCTTTTTTACTTTGTAGCTATATGTTTATTGATTTTCTACCTCAAAGTGCTACATACACACCCAAAATCCTCATTTTCTTTTCAAAGTTTTGAGAAAGATTCAAACTTTGAGTCAAACATTGCTCTTTATGGTGATGCATCTGTTATTAGTAATGAGTCTGTTTTTCAACTTACCCATTTGGCGAGTTTCAGTGCTGGGCGAGTCATATATAAGAAACCTATCAAGCTTATTGATGGCAACCTATTAAATTTGGTGTCTTTTTCAAGTTATTTATCATTTTTTATGTCGCCATATGAAGGAGATAATATCTCAAATGCAAAACCCCTGATCTTGAATGCCTAGATTCTTCAATGGGCCTTACACCCTCATCCATTCACAAAATCCTTTGGTTTTTTAGCACCATCAACACAGGCTCACCCATCATTCACACCCCCATAATACCAATAAAAGGCCACAAAACATCTTAACAACAAATAATCGTGAAAAGGAAATTCGAACACCTAAATCTCCAGCCTCGGTTAGACCCAACCTCCAATGACACTTATTCTTATACTTGGTATTCTTCCATGGCGACGACTAATAATAATAGTAATTGTTGTAAAGCCAAGATATGGGAAGATGAAGCTCAAGCTGATGGTGGAATAGATGAACTTTTGTTTGTTTTGAGTTATAAGGTAAGGTCATCAGACATGGCAAAAGTAGAGCAAAGCTGGAACAACTTGAAGAAGTTATGAATAATGTACAAAAAAATGGACTTTCTCATATTGCTTCTAAAAACTGTTCACTATAATCCTTCAGATCTATCTACATGGCTCGGAATTATACTTTGGACTTTTTTTTAAATAAAAAAAGAGTAATACTGAAATGGGTTTGGTTGCTTGTTCAACCAAAAAACCGCAAATGCTTGATATGGATATTATGAAATTAGGGATTTCGGTTTAATCGAAAGTGTGAAAGAAAAAAAATAGATGAGAGAGAAATAATACTTTGGATGCGTAGTAAGTGGTCGAGGAGCTTTGAATTTACTGATGTGGAGCTCTGGGCATCGTGATGTAAAGTTAAAAATGAGTAAAATGAATCACGTCAGATTTTTGTCCTAAATTTTATCGAAAAATATTTAAAAATACAGATTAAATTGAAGTTATAAAATTTTTATAAAATAAATTGAAATTTAAGAATAATAATGAATTGAAAAATAAATTTATGGATAATGACTGTAATTTATCCGAATAATGAGATCCAAATATGTAGACTAGAGCCATTATATTTACCTTAGAAAGTGGAGCTTTGGTCTTGATTTTTATTTTTATTTTCTGAATGAACAAGGAAACAATAAAAAGAAAAGAAAAAAGAAATACAAGCGGTCAAAAAGTAAACAACATTAGGCCATAGTTGTTACCATAAAGTGTTTTTTTTTTCTCTCTCATCCCATTAGTTATTTGCACTTTTAATCAACTCTACAAAACTCCATCCTTATCTTTCATCAAATTACAATTCAATTTTTTGTCCTTCTTTCTTCCTTTTCCGAAAAAAATATACATATATATTCACTGTGAAAGGCACATATATATATATATATATGCTTTGACAGGTGTTTGTTCATATTGAGTTACATCATTTGATATTCAAAAATATACCGATGCCATATTTACTTTAAAATAGAAAAGAAAATTTGATTAGATAGATTTACAATTAAATAGTAATATTTTTTAACATTTTAACATATTTTTTTGTTAAATAAGTGTTTATTTTACAGTGGAAGGAAAAAGTTAGCAAATTACTTTATTAAGTAATGTATAGTTTTAAATTTATTGCCCTTTTAATTTTTATAATTAAATATGTAAAATTCATGTTTAAAAAAAATATGTAAAATTCATTTATAAAATATATTTTAATAGTTGTTATTTGATATGTTAAAATATACCTTAAACTTTTCAGTTGAATAAATTGGATGGTATTCTTTATAATTAAATTATGCATTTTAAAGGTTAATTTTGAGATGTGAATTACCTCATAATTACTGGTGGAACTAGGAGGGTTAGGAGATAGTCTTACCCCCTAAAATTTTTATATAAATTTTTTAAATGATCTTTCAAAATTCTTAAATATATATATATATAAATACTTTTGTCCCCTCAAAATATATATATATATATATATAATTAATAATATTAAAATTACTTGTAAATTTATAATTAATTTTAAAAAATTATATATAATTTGTAATACTAAAATTTTCTACTAATTAATTTGATCTCATCTAATAACACTAAAATTATATATAAATTTTTAATTAATTTTTAAAAAAATTTATATATTATATAATATTAAATTTTATACTAATTTAATTTTAATCTCTCAATAAAACTTTTTTATTTCGTTCGTGAAAATGACTATTTTGATTATTAAAGTGAAGAGTTCACTCAATTATTAGATGAGCTAATTATTTATTATCAAACTCATTGCATATTAGTGTGAGAATATTAAATAGCATTTTCATATCATTTAGTATGTTTTGTCGCAAATTAGAAATTGTAATATACCTCAACTTATTTTTTCTCTCCCCAGAGGAAGGGAATGGCATTTGTTTAGAGCCTTGTAGGTGTGTATCTCCAACTGCGTGCCTCCATGCAAAATATCATTTTAAGGGACCTAACCTAAATCCTTGTGCACAGTAAAAGCATTAGGCATATGCTGTTGCAACGTGAATTGGATAGTCAAGCCAATCGTATGGCAAGGATCCAATGGATCACCAACACCTCAGGTATATTGTGGGTTCATGTGGGGCATGCATCCAGTGGAGCAGTTTTCATTTTCTCGTGTCGACCAAGCTAGTAATGGAGGGATTTTGGGCTGGGCCCCGCTACTTCAAGTGCTGAGTGTGCATTACAGAAGCATCTTTCAGATTCGATGCCCTTCCACCACGCGCTCTGCCCTCTTTTTTTTTTTTTTCACTTAACATCACAATTTTTTTTTTTTATATATATCTAAACTTCATTGTATATAATTAAAATTTAAATTGTGATTTCTGATTATTAAAAAAATAAAATTGATCACAATTAACACAGTTAGTTAATGAATGTGCACGCGCCGGTAAGTTGCGTTGGTCGTCCTTGTTTTTCATGACGATGTAAAGGTAACCATTGTCAGTGGCTCAGAGTCAGCAACTCTCTCTTTTAAGTAACTCAAACGACACCGTTTTTCTTCCTTACTCGAACGATGTTGCGCCTCCTACCCTATGCTTGATATGGCTCCACTATCGACTCTGTTAAAATCGCCATCTCCCTACTAAATTTTGCCTCGCAAAACTGAAAAAGGAGAAGAAAAAAGATAGGAAAGGAAAATAAATAAATTAAAGGGGACTCTCTATTTTACGCTTTTATCAATGCTTTGTGTCTCTCAAATTTGGTTTCGAAATTTTGTGGTTAATGAAGTATTTGCCTAATCGATCCACTCAATTCCCAAGACGACCTCCTAAATCCAAATTCTCTCATGTTTTCTGCCCATTCTAGGGTTTCTTGCTTTCCCATCTTTGCATGTACTGTACTTTCCTAGGGTTTTTAAAAACGGAACAAACAAATTAAAAAAAAAAAAAAGTAGTTGGCTCGGGAAGTCCGCTAATCGAGCTCATGTAGGTGTGGTTATTAATTGTCTAAATTAGTGGAGCGATATCTGGTTTTTGGTTTTTATTTGGTGATTATCGTTAGGAAGCGGTGCAAGTCTAAGATCTCAGCTTAATTTTCATGATTGTAGGCGGTTATGACATTAGATTATCTTCAGCCTGCCAATATCGAGCATTGTTGTAATGGTTATAAGAATTGATCATAAGGAGGAACAATCGCTGTCTCAAAAATGCATTTTGCCAAGCTCGACGACTCTCCTATGTTCCGCAAGCAGGTATATCGCTTTCTTCCCCTCTCTTCTTCAATCTCTCCCTGCCTTTTTTTCCCCGCTTTCCTGGAGTCTGAAACGCAATGGAATGGTGTTTGTTTACCCTGTTTAAAGTCAGATTATATTACTCTTTGTTTCCTAATATAGTTCCTTGTTTATTATGCTGAATTAACGGCTTTATTATTATTTGCTTCTAATTAGATAAGTGACGTTCTTATCCTCCTTCTTCTTCTCAATTAATTGAGAAGAGGGGCGGAATGGGCTGTGAAAATTAGTGCATTTTTTATAGTTCATTGTTTTGAAAGCTACGTTCCTTAGATTGCTGTTATTTGTTATTTTTCTGTCAATCTTTAAGTTGCTGTTATGATTTTCTGTTTACATGTTTTTGCTGCTTATCTATGGAAACAGTTTGGATTTTAAGGAAAGCTTATTTAATTATTTCGATAGAAGGGGAAAGTTTGTTTGTTGAAGAAAGATCATCGTATCCGTTATTCTGGTTGTTCTAGTAATTGGTTGCATTTCTCCTATCGAATCATGGAAATCAGATCTGCATTTATCGAGTTGAGAGATGACAGTAAATCCTTGAGATCGTTAAAAGGAATAATGGATTTTTATTAACTATAATTTGCATTTATGAGGATCTTTTCACTTAGTTCAATATATCCTCCTTATGCCACCAAAAATAATTTCTTTGTTCTCATGGTTAGACAGCTTTACATGTTTTCAATTTATTCGTTATAATCCCTGCCAAACAATGAATTTCTAGCGTGAAGCACTAACATACACTATTTTATTTGTGCCTTGTGAGATGGTATAAAAAATTGGCAGTGCAAGTAGCAGTACTCATTTTATGAAATTCATGTGGAGAACATTCTTTACAAGTTTTATCTCTGCTATTTCCTTCCAGTATGTGCATCATTAGTACTGTTATGGAAGTTGATATTTCAAACTGATTGTGTTAATGGCGCAGTTACCTGTGTTTATATGTAGAATATATTTATTATAGTTTGTTTTGCAGTATAGTGATGATTTATTTGGTGAAACAGATACAATCCTTGGAGGAAAGTGCTGAATTGTTAAGGGACAGAAGTTTAAAGTTCTACAAAGGAAGTCGGAAATATACGTATGCCCTTTTCACTTCAGTAAAGAATCTATGAGAATGTCTCATCTAGCTATTGGTTTTTTATTAATTTACATCGGCCACTTAAGTAGCATTTTTGCTATAATTTAAGATCATAGATATAATCTTTAGATAGTAAAGTATTAAATCTTTAAGTGGATGAAATTCCTCTCTTGGGAGTTGTAAGTTTGTTTCTTTTCTTAATCTGTACATGCTTTTCGGTTAACATGTTAAAATTGGATATTGTATATGTTAAAGAAAAGATGATAAATGATTCAAATGCTCTTAGGCATCTAAGTAGTTGCATTGGCATTATATATGACCTTC
This sequence comes from Aleurites moluccanus, assembly GCA_948193065.1. Classification (NCBI taxonomy): domain Eukaryota; kingdom Viridiplantae; phylum Streptophyta; class Magnoliopsida; order Malpighiales; family Euphorbiaceae; genus Aleurites; species Aleurites moluccanus. The sequence continues at coordinate 91,881 of CANXYC012421017.1, read as the reverse complement.
AACAGTAGTGATTTCTTTGTTCATTTTCTATTTTGGTGTATTTTAGTGGCTTTCCTCTCTCTTTCTCTCTCTTATATTGTAAAAGGCTAAAAACAATGAGTTTGTGAAGGATTTTATATGCATGCATTTGCTTCACTTGCAGTGAAGGACTAGGAGAAGGATATGATGGGGACATTGCTTTTGCTAGTGCTCTAGAAACTTTTGGCGGAGGGCATAATGATCCTATTAGTGTGGCTTTTGGAGGTAATTTTGGATTGAAAGTTATTTTTGTTAGTAGTGGCTTTCTTTGTTTTTTTTTTTTGCCCCGCTTATATTTTATGTGATTAGTCACTAGTTCCTAGTTTCTCTTTATATTACGTAGTGGAATTATTGATGGAATATCTATTTGCTACCATAGGCCCTGTAATGACCAAATTTACCATAGCCTTGAGAGAAATTGGGACATACAAGGAAGTTCTTCGATCTCAGGTATTTCTGATGTGCATTCCTTCCATGAGAAATTTTTATTATACAGGGAATCAGAATTTGGAGCATGATAATTTACATTTAAATATTTTTCTGCTTTGAGAACAGATACTTTTTAGTAGTTTTAATTTTGTTCTAATCTGCACTGAGATGCTTTGGTTTTCCTTTTCAGGTCGAGCACATGCTGAATGACAGATTAATACACTTTGTCAATATTGATTTGCATGAGGTCAAGGTATTGTGATTTGCCAATTCCTGCTGAATATGATAGTTAATGTATAATATGCACCCCTAGGGGTAAATACTTGGCAACAGGCAGCCAAGTTTTTGCAGAACATTCATTTTGCATTGCCATGACATGACGTCTTTTTTTACCTATAAGTTACAATTTTTATTATATAGAATGTTTATTGATAGTTGCTCAAGTAATTAGTAGTTGTGAATGGGTTCTGTAATAGGTTCCATATTCTCCAAGTACCTTTAACTTTCTCATTTGGTGTGGTTGTGGGAGTTCTTGTTCGGGAGTTAAGTTTTTGCTGTTTAGATATTGATTACTGTAAATATTCCCCCTTGCATTTTCTGCTTTAAAAATCTTCTTTAATGGTCTTTCAGTATCTTCATGCATGCCTCTATTCCCCACTTTATAATTATACCTTTTAGTTTAGATTATAAGTTAAAATTGTTCTCTTGTAGGAAGCAAGGAAGCGTTTCGATAAGGCTAGCCTTCTTTATGATCAGGTGCTTCCCTCTTGTTAGATTGCTCATAATTTTTCTTATTGCTCAGTTGATAGTACTTACAATTAGCCATTTTTATTTTGACCTGAAAATTTAAGAATATCCATCCACCTTGATTGCTGTTATATTTTGTAGAGGCAAACATGATACTTGAATTAAAAATACCTGTAATTTTTCTTAGCTACTTGGAGTTCAGCAGAAACTTACTAATTGCACATATATATATTAAAAAAGTTGATTCTTTTTTATTTTTTGATTCGTGAGGTTTCAATTATACAAAAGTATTGGACTTTTAGCTTCCAAATCTTTGCATGGTTTAGGTTTCTCTAAGGATTTAAATATGACCTTGTTGAACTGCTTGAGGAAGCTGAATGTGCAAATTATCTACAGTAGGATGGGTCTTACATGACTTTCTAGTTTCCTAAAATTCAAATTTCAGAACTTGGACTTAAATATTCTGGATTCTCAACCTTCTCGGGAATGAGATCATTTATATACAGCTGAAACATTTGAACCCTGGTTAATTAGTTTTAGCTTTCATGAAATGCCATAGGTTCGTGAGAGGTTTCTGTCTCTGAGGAAGGGCACAAAGACTGACGTGGCTACTCTGTTAGAGGAGGTAATGTGCAACATTTTTTTTAATTTATATATAACCATATTCCCATCCATAATTGCTTTTATTCTAATATAGTTTGCTATACTTCAGGAGCTTCATACTGCAAGGTCTGCATTTGAGCAAGCTCGTTTTAATCTAGTGAGTAAACATCCAACCTAGCTGCTCTGTCTACAATTGGTGGTTTCAATAATATTGCATATTCAGTAGAAGATAAGTCAATAATTTGCTCACACACTGTCTAGGTGACAGCTCTTTCAAATGTAGAAGCAAAAAAGAGGTTTGAATTCTTAGAGGCTGTCAGTGGGACAATGGATGCACATCTTCGTTACTTCAAGCAGGTATATAGCATGGTGTAACTTCTCTACCTCTTTTACATACTTTATCAGCTATATACTTATTATAAACCTTTTTTGCATGTAGGGTTACGAGTTGTTGCATCAAATGGAGCCATATATAAATCAGGTTTGATATACTTTTTCCTAATTTACATTGGTTCCTATATTCGTGTTGTTATGTTGCAAAGTATACAAGGTCCAGTTATTTAGGAAAGCTTTGCTCTGGCTCATTAGACCTTGAGGGACAGACTAAAAGTTATTAGTAGGTGTAAAATGAGAGGGATCAAACATCCCCCATTAACTTTTAACCATTTTTTTTAATAGTCCAGTAGAGTGGCACTTGTAGTTTTCTTTAATAGTAACTAAGGGGGTGTATTTAATCTAGAATTTTAAAGATTTTTATGGATTTAAAAAGCCAGAGTGTATTCAATTCAGACTTTTAAAAATTATGTGAAAGTAATGTAGTATTCAATTAAGACTTTTAAATAATTTTAAAAAGTATGTGGAAATTAAAGGGTATTCAATCACGACTTTTATAGTCTTTAAAAGTCTACCGGTATTAAAAAAGTCATTGATTTTTAAAAAAATCATTGATTTTTAAAAAAATAGACTTTTAAATACTTTGGATGACTTTTTGTGTGTTAGTACTAACAAAATCTCTTCAAAATTCTCCTTCACTTCTTCTCAAGATTTTGAAAGACTTTAAATGATTTTGGATGACTTTTATTTTTTATATGCTCACAGGCGAAATAACCAAATCGAACCAAATCGAACTAAAAGACTACTGCAAATAATGAATTCATTTTTCAAAATCATTTGTTTGGAAATATATATATATAAACTATATAATATTATAATTCTGTTTTTTTTTTCATTGTTATATTATTTCATAACTTCCTTTTTATTGAATATTATGATTAATAATTTAAATTTTTATATTAGCATATATATAAATAAAAATATTGATTGGGAGATCAACATAAAAATTAATTATAATAATAATTAGTATTTATATAAAAAATATAATAATTTTATATTTATATTTGTATATTTTTGTTTGAAACAATATCTATATATTCTTTTTTAAATATAAAAATAATTAAAAATTATTTTTAATAATAAACTGTACGAAGTACAAGTTTTATTAACTATTATATATTAAATCTGAAATATAAAGAAAGTTTTGAAACTCTCTCTATGTTTACTATTTGATTTTTTTTAATTTTTTTATAATTTTTTAAATTTTTTTTATAATTTTACGTATTTAAAAAATAATTAAAAATAAATATTTGATAATTAATGAGGTATTTAATATTATAGATTAAGATTTTTCTTAATTTTTTATTAATAATCTTATTTGAACAAATTAGATGAAGAATAAAAAATAAAGTTAAAATATATAATAAAAAATAAGATAGTATAATACTTTTAATATATTATAATATAATTGTTTTGATTATATTTTTCATAATTCTTTTTTTCTTTTATTAAATATATTATAATTGATAATTTGAATTTTTATATTAGTATATAAAGTTAAAAATAAAAATATTGAAGCGAGATTGAATAATAATAATAATAATAACTTTATATTAATATATCTTTTTATTTAGAATAATATTTATATATTTTTACTTCTTTATAAAATATGAATATTAATAAAAAAATATTTTTAATAATAAGCTGTATAAAGCTTGAGCATATGTAGAAAAATATTTTTAATAATAAGTTGTATAAAGCTTGAGCATATATAGAGAAAGTTAAAATTCTTCATATGCTTATAATTTTATTTTATTTTTTTTATAAATTTTTTTAAAATTTAATATATTTTTCAATATTGAAAAATATTAAAAATAAACATTAGTTAATAAATAGGATATTTAATATGAAAACTTAAAGATTTTTTATTTTATTTCTTTATGTAAGATTAATTAATTTTAAATCGACAATATTATTATTTTTTTAAAAAAATATTTTTATTAGAAGTAATAATCTATTATTAATATGAATCTAAATAAGAAATATTTATTTTTGCAAATATCAAAATAGCTATTACAAATCAATCAAAATCTATAAAAATTTATTTATGTCTACAAAATAAAAGTCTGCAAAAATCATTCATAAAATCATGAATTCTGCAAAAAATATTAAAAATCTATAAAACTCTACAAAAGTCATTTACTTAAAAAAGTCTCCAAAAGTTATTAATTCTCTTGATTTAATACATCCTCCTAAGAGCAAAGTGAGAAACATTAAAATTTTGTGTAACAGTATAAATTGGGGCTTTGTGAATGCTTAAATGCTTAAGAAGGTTAATGTGATGACTTTCTATAGTTTAGATGAGGCTCAGTTGGTTGCTTATAGAAGAAAATGTTGGTAGATTAACAAGTGGGGACTCAAGGAAAGAATACCCACTGGTTGTTTCTCAGGTTTTGACTTACGCTCAACAATCAAGAGAGAGGTCCAACTATGAGCAGGCAGCTCTCAATGAAAGGATGCAAGAGTACAAAAGACAGATTGACCGAGAGAGTAGATGGTCTTCTAATGGTTCTAATGGATCTCCTAATGGAGATGGTATACAAGCCATTGGTAGAAGCTCACATAAAATGATTGAGGCAGTTATGCAATCTGCTGCAAAGGGAAAGGTAAATAAATGGTTTTAAAGGAGTTCAATTTACTCTTTGGGTGTCTAGTTCTAAAAAAGAAGCAAACTTTTCAGGTTCAAACCATTAGACAAGGTTATCTATCAAAACGTTCCTCAAATTTGCGAGGTGACTGGAAAAGAAGGTTTTTTGTTCTTGATAGCCGAGGAATGTTGTATTATTATCGCAAACAATGCACCAAATTATCTGTAAGTAATTTATATATAAAAAAAATATTTACAACAAATTTAATTTATGCTTTCACCATATTACTTGATATGTTTCTAGGGCTCCGGTAGTCAACATTCTGGTCAAAGGAATAGCTCTGAGCTTGGATCTGGACTGTTGAGTCGGTGGCTGTCTTCCCATTATCATGGTGGAGTGCATGATGAAAAATCCGTTGCTCACCACACTGTGAACCTTCTTACATCAACAATCAAGGTAGATGCTGACCAGTCAGACCTGCGGTTTTGCTTCAGGATTATTTCACCAACAAAGAACTACACCTTGCAGGTATGATGTAAGATATAGGTTGAGTATTTGAGCTTAGGTTTTATTATGCTGCAGGAATTATAATTGCCATCAATGATTCAGCTGGGGAGAGGTGAACTGATGTATAATTTGGGGGTATTTTTTTCTGCAATAAATCCTTAATGATGTGTATTTATGCTTGTCAGTGCAGGCAGAGAGTGCACTGGATCAAATGGATTGGATTGAAAAGATAACAGGGGTTATTGCTTCACTACTTAGCTCTCAGGCTCCAGAGAGGGTAATTTTATATCACTTCGTTATCTTTGACTTATAATTGTTAGTCATTTTGATGGTTGTAGTCCAATTAAATTTCAGTGTCTGCCTGCTAGTCCCATGGGAAGTGGTCATCATCGGTCTGCTAGTGAGAGTAGTTCATTTGAAAGTGCTGATTTTGACCACTCTGCTGTTGATGAATTCACATCTGAGAGGAGCCTTGCTGGTGCGCATCATGAACGGCCATTGAGAATTTCACAACAGCAACGATCCAGTGCGGAGAAGCCAATTGATGTACTGCGAAGAGTATGTGGGAATGATAAATGTGCTGATTGTGGTTCCCTGGAGCCAGATTGGGCATCACTAAATCTTGGTGTTCTTGTTTGCATTGAGTGTTCTGGTGTTCACCGTAATCTTGGTGTACACATATCAAAGGTACACTTCAATTCTGATGATTTTGCCTCTTCAAAAGTGTTTCTATGTGAGCTATGCTTGCATCCTTGAGTGCATCTTGCCATCAAACTCAGTTGGACAATGATTATGGGCCAATATCCTTGCAAAAGCTATAGCAAGCAGATAGAATGGTCCTTTAAATAAACTAGGCAATATGCTTGAATGATGTTTGCTAGGTGGGACAGCCCTCTGCATAATGCATTCAACTGCATGGTTATTTGTGTTTTATTTGAATCACTTAGGCAGATCATATAGTGGCCTAAAATTTCTCTGTGCATTTTATTTTATCGAATAAATTAAGCTACACTGCATTGTGATAATAAAATTTGTAGATCTAACTCTTGTCCAATTGGTGATTTAGTTCTCAAAGATATTTTTGGCAGGATTGCTATAGAGGCTTGTCTACATTTTTGGTATTGATATCAGTACTTCCTGTTCACTTGTGCAGCTCTTATTCTTGTTTTGATTTGAATTGCAGGTAAGGTCCCTCACACTTGATGTCAAAGTATGGGAACCTTCTGTTATAAGTTTGTTCCAGTCTCTAGGAAATGCTTTTGCAAACTCAGTCTGGGAGGAGTTGTTGCAATCAAGAAGTACCTTTCATGTTGATCTCATCCCTACAGGGTAAAGAATCCTTTGATCCAAATAAGATTCCTTTTATTGCCAGTCATAAGCAATTGTTTTTGTTATTAGTTGCTAAAATTTCTTAATATTCTGCTGGTGAAGCTTGTACAAGCCTGATATATCGCAGCTGCATTTTGTTGGCAAACCCAGTCCTGCTGATTCTATATCAGTCAAGGAGAAGTTTATCCATGCAAAGGTTTAACTTCCAGCCTAGTTTGATTTTTATTTATGTATTTATTTTTGTTTAGGCATATGATTATCCATGGTTTTAAGTGGACAAGCTGAATTTTTTGAAATCCTATGAAAATGTTGCAAATTAAATCCTCCTTTATTTTTTTTAATCACAGTATGCGGAAAAATTGTTTCTTCGTAAGCCTAGAGATAATCAACATTCTCATTCAGTGTCGCAACAGATATGGGAAGCTGTTCGTGCTAATGATAAGAAGTCTGTATACCGTCTTATTGTTAACCATGAAGTAGATGTCAATGCCATTTATGAGCAAACATCTTGTAGCTCTTCTCTAACCCTTGCTAAAGTGATGCTACTACAAGAGCAGGCTGGCCTTGACCACTGCTCTAGCTGCTCAACAGGGAATTCATTGGATAGGTCCTCCACTAGCTCTTTAAATTTGGCTGTTACGGGTGAAGGCCAGATCTTGGAGGATCTAGATGGTTGCTCCTTGCTTCACCTTGCTTGTGAAACTGCAGATATTAGCATGTTAGAACTCCTCTTACAGTATGGAGCAAATGTAAATTCGACTGACTCGAGAGGTCAGACGCCACTGCACTGTTGTATTCTTAAAGGCAGAGCTGTATTTGCAAAATTTCTACTTTCAAGGTGACTTTTACTGGTCTTATTTATCATTTTTCTTTTAGCTTTTTATCAAGTCTGTCTTTTCTTTATTTTGGGCTCAAAAACTCTGTTGTGTCATATGCAAGTCATTTTTACGTAAATACTCAAGGGTGCCAATGAATTTTACAGGGGAGCAGATCCTCGGGCTGTCAATGGGGAAGATAAAACCCCACTTGAGCTTGCAATAGAATCAAATTTTGTTGATGCGGATGTCCTTGCTTTGCTGTCGGATTCAAATGGTTGACATGCTCAGAAAAGGTAAATAATTTAAGACCAATTAGAAAGAGGTTGGGAGTTGAAAATTGATAATTGTATTGGTTTTTCTGCGAGTATATTTTGTAAGTTGAAAGAGCTGGTACTCCATTGAAATTGTCAGCAGTGTTTGAAACAGAGGAGAGTGGTAGGTTGGCAAGCCTGCCCCAAGGGTATCTATGCAAATTAGTCCCTGAGGGGGGTTGTATGTTATACTGCCCCATTCTGAGTTGAGAGCAGCTTGAAGCTTTCAGCCAAGGGGGCTCTTGTAATGTGACGTATTTTGATTAAATCAGCTTTGTTCGGTTCTTCTTGTGGTGGAGCTGTGAGGATTTTAGGTTAGGGCATTGTGTATTTGTACATTTGTTTATTTTAATGAAGCTATATTGTTGTTGTAACTCTTTGAATTCATTATTTGATTTTTCTCCTATGATGCATTTGACATGAAACGGAATCAATAATTGTTGATTTCTTTTTCTCTTTTAATTGGGTACCAGTTCTGAAAGGGGAGAGGGTTGGCCCGAGCATGACCTCTGATGTCAAGGGGGAGGGAGCTAGATCTAGATTACAGATTACTAGTTTAATGACTACAATTATGTAATCGATTCATAGGTTTTCAAATATAATAATATTTAATTATGTAATCATAAACTTTTTTAGGAAATCTCACTTCTCATACATTATCAAATTGGATTACGTATTGTCAATTTGGTTCACTAATTACTAATTTTATTCTTTAGTATTTAAAAATTGTGAGCAGTTATATTTTGACATCTCATAAATTTCAATCTCGCCGATGGGATAGCTATAAGTTCATCAAATGTTAAACTTTAGGATTTCATTTCCCCAAAGATCTAGCTGCTAAATAAACCCTCCATTTATTTAATTATTTTTATCTGTTATTCATTTACATTTTTAATTATTATTTTAAATTTTAAATTTTTTTTTATTTTATTTTTATAATATTTAATTATAATATAATAACTTAACTTAAAATAAAATTAAAAATATAAAATTAAATAAATTATTTTAAATTTAATTAATAAATATTTTAATATATATATAAAATTTTAAATAATAAATAAAAAAAAGGGAAATAATTTAATTCTTGAACTGAAGGGTACAAACAAAGATGCATCAGATTTGTAAAGTTATTATTATTATTTTAAATTCAGACATAAAGAAAGTTGATTGTGAATATTATATTACTACTCCTTTTTTTTTTAATTTATTTATTTATATTTTTAATTATTATTTTTAATTTATTTTTTTTATCTGTTTAAAATTTTATATATATATATATATATATATATTTATTTATTTATTTAAAATGATTTATTAATTAAATTTAAAATAATTTATTTAATTTTATATTAAATTAAATTATTGTATTTTAATTAAATATTATAAAAATAAAATAAGAAAAAATAAATAAATATTAATTTTAAAATTTAAAATAATAATTAAAAATATAAAAAGTTGAATTTTTAAAATTATGTATTTAAAAAAAGAAAAAGAGGGAGTAAACAAAAATGATTGAATAAATAGAGGAAAACGTGTTGTGGAAATGGAAAGCAATTATTCTTCATATCAAAAAGCTAAGAACTTTACTAATCCCATGATAAGACAACCCCCAATTTTATATTTATACATAAATTAATAACCAATCACATTATTATTGTTTTTAATTTAAAAAAAAAAAAAACACAAAAGCCTAAGGTCGCACAAATTCCCGTGGTTCCAAATGAACGATCCAGATTTGATCACCAGTTATTCCAACGGTGAAGATGTGGATCATTCTCCTTGTCGCACACGGTTCGATATTTCGCTTTCGGCCTCGTGATAGTGACATGAGGCGACTCTTCTGTTGACGTGGCTATGGACCCATCTCTCTCTCTCTCTCTCTCTCTGACAGTCTTCTTCTCTCCTCTCTGAAAGGCGGGAAGGGAGCCCTGTTTTTGTGTTTTGTCCATAGAACAGAGAGAAGAATGGTCCACTTCCCACTCCTCTGTCTGTCTACTCTGTACTTTTTTCTTTTTTCTTTTTTAAGTTAATTTATTGTAATACACATTATGCAGTTTGTATGACTATTGACTATTGAGCTGTGAATCTGTTTCTTTCTTTACCTACTATATTGGAAACTTGTCTTCTCCTTTTTACGATAAATCATTTGGGTTTTTGTTTGATCAAGTAGAAAAAAGAAAACGACTCGTTTCTTCTTTCTGGTAGGAGGAAATATTGAATTTTTGCGATTTCTGTTTTGGGTTAATTAAATTTTGGGATAATAAACAAACTAAATGTGTTTGTTTATTATGGGACTATTAACACCTTTGGCGTCGAAGATATGGGAATCAATGACGATATGATTCTTTAGCTGTCTTTCTCGTCAAGATTTTGAGTTAGAAATTCGATTTTTATCTTATATCTTATTCCTTACAGTTTCGAAGCTTTTCCCTCTCTCTCTCGTTGGGTATTTTAATATTTGCATTCGGTTTTCACTCTCCCAAAAAATTGAGTCTTTTAAATTTTAACGGAGCAAAATCTCTTCTTTATTTTGAAGCTCCTTTGGGTTTGTCCTTTAGGATGGTAAAAACTAAAACTTTATGCTCGTGGAGTCTTGGTTTTGGACTAAAATTGAGTTTGTAGCTTGAAGATGTGGGTTTTTGGGGTTCTTTTGGTTTCGAGCTTCCGCTTTCATTTGTAGGAGGATCTTGATGCTTTGTAGGCTTTTTACATTTAGTAATAGTTTCATGGAGAAAAGAAGATACAGTCCCCAACTTACCAGTAAAGTCGCGGCTCTGCTTTTGCTTTTGAGTCTTTGCTTTCGCCCCATGTTTGTACAATGCCACGAAAGTAAAACAAAAATGACAAGGCATCTCTCTACTGAACCTCCATCGCCTTCTAGGCCACCCGACTTCAGTTCTGGGCTCAAAAGAATTCTTCTTAGCATTGTTTTAGGTGTCTTAACTGGATTAACAGGAGCCATTCTTTGCGCTTTCGTGGTCCGTTGTTTGGTTCGCTATATGAACCGAACTCCAATCCTAAAAGGCCCTGTTATATTTTCCCCAAAAATCGCTCCCAAAACTCTTCAATCCGCTCTCGCATGCCAAAACCAGTTACTGGGTTCGAGCTCAAATGGGAAGTACTACAGGACGGTTCTAGGCAACGAGCTCACAGTGGCTGTCAAGAGGCTAGAACCATTTGAGAGTGGTTCACCGGAGAGGCAGAGCAAGTCTGTCAAGCGAAATATACAGCAGGAGCTAGAAAGACTCGCTAGCTTGAGACACAGAAATTTGATGAGTTTACGGGCTTATGTTAGAGAATCTGATAGGTTCTCTCTAGTCTATGATTATGTCCCAACTGGGAGTCTTGAAGATGCAATGAATAGAGTAAGAGAGAACCAACTGCAGCTCAGTTGGGAAGTTCGGCTTCGGATTGCAGTTGGGATTGTCAAGGGGCTTCGCTATCTTCACTTTGAGTGCGTCCCTCAGATTTTGCATTATAATTTAAAGCCTACAAATGTGATGTTGGATGCTGAATTTGAGCCGAGGTTGGCAGATTCTGGATTGACTAAGCTTATGCCAAATCTGGATAGAAGCACATCTGGCTATAGTGCTCCCGAGTGTTTCCAGAATTGCAGGTGCATAAAATTTTTCTTCGAGATTAATTTTTTGTGGAAATTTCTGGAATTATGTTGATACAAGAAGTACATTACTTCTCTGATATCGAAGGCTCCCTAAATTATAATTAATTTAACCTCAGAGCACTCTAATTATTGCATTTCTCATTGGCAACTTGATTATAATTCTTTTAATTATATTGATATTGATTCTCTTTTATTCTTTCGCTTCTAAGCCTGAGTTTCTGCTGTTTTTTTGGAACTTGTTAACGTGTGGTATTTCTATTGTGAGAATCATGGATTCTTTGTTAATTAAAAAGCAAGCTTGTTTAAAGAAGTTCTGCCTGCCCTACTAGTTCTTTTCTGTTGGTACTTCTTAATATTTAGTAGTTTTGGATCTCTGCTTAGACATGACCTTTAGTTTTAGTTTTTTTTTTAAAATGCATGCCTTGCTTTCTTTTATTTTTTTTTATGTAGGTATTGTTTAATCAGATATTGTATACTGATAATGGCATTTTCGCCCAAATTTGAATAGGTATACTGATAAGAATGATGTCTTTAGCTTTGGGATGATATTGGGTGTTCTACTAACTGGAAGAGATCCTACAGACCCATTATTTGGGGAAGCAGCTAGTGGAGGTAGTTTAGGTCGTTGGCTTAGGCATTTGCAGCAAGCTGGGGAGGCAAGGGAAGCACTTGATAAGAGTATTCTTGGGGAAGAAGGTGAGGAAGATGAGATGCTCATGGCAGTACGAATTGCTGTTGTTTGCCTATCAGATTTGCCAGCAGATAGGCCATCAAGTGATGAGCTTGTCTTAATGCTATCTCAACTGCACAGTTTTTAACAGAAATGTAAGTATATTTGCAAATTTTGGAAATTGGATTTTTGCTTCGAGGGTTTAGTTTGCCATTCTTGTGGAGTCTTTTAACTTATTGGTGAAAATTGAAGGTTGTGGTGTGCTGCATACAGTTGTGGCCTTTTTGCTTAGTTTCCACCACCTCTTGAATTTGTATGTTTTTCTTTTCTATCATTGTATGCATTTTGTATGCATGACTTCCGACTAATGTTGTAACTCAAGATTGATATAGTTTAAGGGAATTTACTAACACCAGAGACGATACTAATTTACGGATGACTAAGTGGCGCACATCTCTATTATTGTGTTCTCAACTAATGATGGTGGGGTTTTGTTGGCTGTCTTTGTTTGGACTACTTTTTTGAAATTACAGGCCCTTTTACCTTGAAAAATCTAGCAGATCTCTTTTTATCCACATGGGCCATATGAGGCCTAAAGCATTGTGTTGCGTGGACCTTTAAACTTTGTTATATCAAATTAGAATTCTGGAATGGTGTTCGTTGATTGTTTGCTTACAGAATGTCAATGTCTTAGGATAAGCACCTTTTTTTTTTTATGTTGTTCTTCGTAAAGTGTCTGGCTCTACGCAGGTGATTTGGTATGCAGTTGAATATTCTGGGATCATCCATTTGTTGCATCCATAAGATTGGCCTTGGAGCAATTCTGCATTTGCTTCTGAATTTTATGGAGAACATGCATTTCTCCTTTACGATCCACACATTCCACGTTATTGACCAAATTAGACTGGTTTGTCATGAATTTTGCTTCATACTACAATCATGCTTTCGGAGCGGTGGCCATAGGAGAAAACTAGACAATCTTCTCGAGGTTTGAAGGAATGCAGATAACATGATGCTATATTTTATTTACTTATTGGTGGATCATCACTCATCACTGTGATTGGGAGGGCTCGAGTATAAAGTTAATATATATATACAGGCCCTAAAGTAACCTGCATTTGGCATTCATATTGTCTTAAAATTATTATCTGCATTCTTAAGTGATTGAAAAAAGGAATATGTATGCTCCCTTTTCTCTCATCGTGCTGTGATACTTTTCAAGAGTGAAAAGTTGTCGGCATGAAATTAAGCTTGTATTTCTTATTCTACTTATTTGTTTGAAGCGGAAATACAGGGAGATTCTGATTGGTAAGATTAAGGAGAGATTGTGATTAGTAAGATTAAGCATATTGCGATAAAGAAATGAAGCAAGGAAGAGATAGATTTAAAATATATTATGATTTAGAGATATTATAAATATATTATGATTTAGAGATATTATAAATATAGAAGGAATTGTTTAAAATCGATTAGAGTAGAAATAAAAAAAATTATATAATTATTTCAATTAATTTTGAAATTAAAATTAGTTGAATACCTCATGATGTATAAAAAAGATGCAGGGAGAGTACTGACAGATCTGAGTGGTGATGCATCTGGGACCAAAGTAGAGATTAGCATGCATCAAAAAAGAGGTCACCCACCCTTTACAGCTGTGATTGCCAATCTTGTCTAAAATTACATATTAATATCATTATATTTGATCTGTTCAAAGATTAAGCCAATGCAATGCTCGCATTTTGTTAGTTTGGTCTTGTATATTTCTTCATTAAAATTCTGCAGAAAACTGAAGATTTTCCATGTCACCAAACTTTGTTGTTCAATTACAGCTGGGTTCTAGCAAAATCTCTGTTGTTAATGATTTGTTGGTTTCATCTATATATATAATTTTTTTGTAATGTTCGAGGATGTTAAAAATGATGGTGACAATGACTTTATATCAACCGATTTGCAAATCATAGCCGTCTCAGTGATAGATCAACAATTATTAGTGCTGATGTTTGCTGTTGCAAATTATCAGGCGGATTCCATATTCATATTCATACCAGATAAATGAATGTGAAATTACTGGTTGTGTTATGCATAGTTTTAATTGATTAAATTAACATATCTTACTGATGGAGGTCTTGAGATTTGAGATATTTCATGTTTAATGAGGGCGAATTTAGAAAATTACTTTTGGGTGAATTTAAAATTAATTTTTTTAAAAAAGTTAATTTTAAATGAATTAAGTGAAATTTTATTTATAGATTAATGATATTTTTAATTAATTTTGAATGAATTGAAAATTAATTGTATAAAAAAAATTAAAATTTTCTTTTTCTGGAATGACTGAAGATCCTGTGTTTGATTCATATATTTGTTAGGTAAATTTATATATTTTGAGATTATGTTGGTTTTGTAACTTCGCTGATGTAGATAAAAAGAAATTGAGGGATGGGCAGTGCGCATGTTATAACTCCAGTGTGGAAAAAGTTCAGGTAGATTTAGTTAAAGCTTTGGTAACCAAAGAATGATTTGTGAGTTGAGTCATTAGAGAGGCCTTTTTTTATGAACTAGATATAGAAGGGATATCTTAATTTATCCTCTAAATTGAATGTCAAGATTTAAATTCAATTACTATTAAAATTTACTTTTGCCTGCTAAAAAAATTAGACATATAGCATGTGAGAATTGCAGCAACTACAATAAAAGTAGTGAAATACAGATAATAGAGAAGGTAAAAAAAAAAAAGAGCTGGCCTATATAAAATGAATAAGTAGTGATGAATTGATAAAGAGAAAAGGAGGAGTTAACATACATGTGGATTGTTAATAAATTACCGAATAGATATAGTACATTTTATTTGTGAAAGTCGTGCATTAGTTGTTAATTGTTAGTGGTCTTTATTTGCAGAGTGAAGGGGCAATTAAGGTTCACATTAATTGTAAAAATTAATTAATTAAATCAAATTGATATAATTTAATTAAAATCAATTTGATTAAATATAATTTTTTTAATACGACTAAATTGAGTTTGATTAAAAAATTTAATTTAATTTTTAATTCAGTTAAAAATTTCATATAAAAGCACATTTTGTACACTGTTTTCTCTCTCTTTTTTATTTATTATAGTCGTGGTTCGTTCAGAGCTGTTGCCGGCTATTTTTTATTGGTGACAGCCTAAAAAAATTTATATTTCTGTCTTTATTGATGTTTCAAACGGAAGTTGTGAGACTATTTTTCTCTATCAATGATTTAGGTAATATCCGCAGCTCTCAAAGCTTCACTTCCACATTCTTGTTCAAACAGAAAAATCCAAAGCGTATAGACCTTATCCATTCAAGGAAAAGTCTTGCTACCTTATCTATTCCAGTCATTTATCAAAATAACATACTTATAATTTGGATCCCTCTCCTTCAAATAGCTTCGAACACTAAATCTAAACAAACCATACAAAATGCAGGCAATGTTGCATCTTTCATCACCACCCTTTTCTTTTGCAAGAACCACCAAAACCTTGGACTTGCCATGGAGTTCTATCCCAAGGTTGCAGACTCCCAGATATTCCCCAATCAACGCTTGTGCAGTAGCGGCCAAGGATACTTCATCAGTTGATTACAGCTCCATGACCTCGTAAGTCTTAATTTTCTTCATTGATCATCAAATTATAAAGTGATTTTGACATTTAATAACAATATTATACTTTTGATGCTCGTCTTATGCAGTGTTTTCCCAGCTGAGGCTTCTGAGAGTAGGAGGGGAAGTTTGTGATGTTCAAATGTATCCTGAAGTGAAGCTCAAACCAGAGGCCGAAAGGACTACTGCTAGCACTACCACAGAGCAGATAGAAAGAGAATATTTAGAGTACAACGGCCCAAAGACTTAAGATCTTAGGCTACCATCCATAAAGTTTTAAAAAGTATTCCAATTAACCAAAGATGGAAATTGAAAGAATAGGGAAACTTCTAACAAGGATTTTCTGCTGATGATTTGTTGCAGGGTCTTCCCAGAAGAGGCTTGTGATGATCTCGGAGGAGAGTTTTGTGAGCCTGAGTATCTGCAAGACTGAGGATCAGACAGAGTTTAATTACAAAAATTATGTGAATATACCATTAGCAATGTATCCAACCAAGTTCTTGAATAATGACTATTTTTAGTTGAATATGTACTTTGTTTTTCATGTTAGAACTTTCCAAGTCATCCATCATGCAAGTTGTGGAGAGAGAGTATGTAAGAAAAAACTTGATTTGTAATGTATGCATTTACCAAATGCTGGGCATGAGCATTCAACAAAGCAGTACCTCAATAACCAAAATTAAGGTGCAAGAAAACAAACATGACAATTTTTTCATAGATTTACGAGTCATATAGAAAGATTTGTTGTTTGTATGTGATATTATGGAAATCCTCTTTTTCATTGAGCAGAGATTAATCAGTGAGTCTGTTTATTCTCATCATCTTCAATGAACCCCTTCTAAAATAAATATTGAAGAGCTATGTGTAGAGGATGAACATGATCATACTTAGCTTACTTAGCTGAAGTTTACTTATCCGATAGAATTTTTTGTGTATATCATTTAGCTTATATACTTATAAGATAAATGTGAATATTGTATAAATATACCTGTTTATGATTACCAAAATAAGATAATCTGTTATTTCTCTCATTCACTGAACTCTAAATTTATCAAACCCTCTTTTACTATGGAGTACTTGCCAATTCCCAAATTAGTGTTTCTTCTCAGAAGAAATGAACCCTTGCCATCACCTTTAACATAAACAATCAAACTGCTCATACGTATATGTTTTAAAACTGGCACGTGCAAAGAAAAAATGAAAAAAAAAATAATTTTTCCAAAATCACAGGTTTTGGTGCAAACCTTTGATGGCGAAAATGGATAAAACCCATGTTTTATAAGTAAAGAGCAACCTTGGGGAGTCTCCATGGTGGGTATCAGAAAGCAAAAGCTTGCAGGGACCTTTCTCACTATTTATAACAGCATAAACCAGATATTAGCACTTGCAAATAAAAGAAAAATAAACAGACAGGCCAGGTTTCTTTATTAGTAACCAAAAACTCACTTTGCATGCATTACTGCATTCTGGCACAAAGCAAGAACCCGAACTATTGCTAAGTCTCTTCCGCGAGGATTCCCATGTCTATCTTGGCAGAGACGTATTCCCGCTGCGAATTTACCTAATTGAAACACGATATCGAATAAAGGGAGAAAGAGGGAGAGGAAATTAGAACTCACCAAGAAAGAGGACCGGAGAGAAGCACAATTGGGCGGGTATAATCCATTTGTCCGCCAATGAAAAAGCTCTCTACCATGTCCACCGCACTCAAACTTCGGCGACTGCACAAATAGGAAGCCTGGAAAAAAGCCCAGGCACAATGGTATCTCACTCGGACTTAATGTCAATTTCAAAGCCCATTCAAATCCAATAGAAACTTTCAAAAATCCATTGAATTTAGTGACTGCATTTTTAATAATATAAATTTTTTTGGTAAAGGGTAACAGTAAGACTGTTTTATGAATATGCTATCACCTCTAAAAATTGATATTTTAAATTCTACATGTAAATTGTTTAATTTTTGTGTAGGACAAGAGACATGGACTTTAATCTATAAATTCATTGAAAGTAGAAAAGGAAAAGGAATACCAGGGGTGGGGAAGGCTGGTGGCAGTGGCCACTGTCTCACTGCCCTCTGCACAAATAATGTCCACTCAGACCATTCATCACGTGTGTTTGTGTCCCTTTGCCCAAAAACCAAAAATTGCTCTTAAATAAAAATGAAGTTGTTAGCAGAGGAAGTCAGTAAAACAATTGTATTGAGGCAACCTAAATAATTGTACAGTACAATGTGAAATTGTAAATTCGAAAAATGCGTTTTAAGGAAAAAAAAAATTGTAAATAAGTGTGATTTTTAAAAAGAGTTAATTATAATAACATTCATGTATTTTTTTATATTATATTAATATATATTTTTTTTAAATTATATTAGAACACTTTTTTATTTTCTCACCGTTATAATTTGAGATTTCCTTGTTAAAATATCCATTAAATCAATACAAAAAAATCTATAATACCCCTTATTTTCATTTTAATTTTCACTCTCATACTCCTCTTTTAATTTAAATCTTTCCTTATCCTTTAAATCAACTCACTTCCTAACCAGATACCACCACCACTGTCCACCATCATATCACAATTACTGTTCATCACAACCATCATTTTCCACCTCCAATATATATCATCAAAATTTTCATTATTATAGTAAATAAAAAAAAATACTAAAACTTCAAAAAAATCAAATTATCTTATTTTTTGGATGAATTTTCTCTAGTAAATATAATACTTAATCACAATATTATATATAAAGGTAGTGAATAATTGAAGAAAATAGTTAAAAGGCATAACACCAAAATTCCCCTTTCTCAACCAACGTCATTTTTGCTTTGAGAGATCATAAAAAAAAAAAACAAAAATCAAAATTCACATACCTTTTCTCTTTCTCTGCTTTATAATATTCAAAACAAAATCTCATTCTCCTTTGTTATAGACACCAAAATCGGATCTCTTGACACATACAAACCCACTAATTGTTTAGTTTTCCTCTGTTTTGTCTATCGCTATTCAATCTTGACACATGCAAACCCATTGCTATTAACGAATTACCCACGAGGATCAGTTCTTTGAAACCCGCGAGGACATCTCCTCTGTATTCGGTTTAAGCTCTGACTTTTTAGATAATTTCAAGTTTGATTGTGGGGTTATCAATTCACTTCAATTCATTCGAATCTAAAGCTCCAAAAAGGTGTGAATTCAGCAAAAACTAACCAAATTGTTACTTCTATTATACTAAGCAAACCCATTATTTTCAATCCGCTTAACAACAAGACTATTCCCCTGGTCAAAACCTAAAAACTCACCACCATTAATTACTGGTACATTATAGCTCACAGTGCCAAACTGAAACGAAAAACTTGAAATCGGGTCGAATACAGATAACTTGGTTTGGGGTTCAAGATCAAAAGAATTAATTTGATTAATTTCTGTAATTTTCTTCCATCGTTTCTAGAGCTTTAAATATTCAAGCTAAGCTACACCTATGCCTCTTTAGGAAGCGACTTTAGCAGTGATCGATGTGTCTTTGGCTGCAGCAACAACTTTAATAGTGTTCGCAGTTGCAGTTGCAGCAACAACAGTGTCGAAGGCAGAGGTTGTAGCAACGACAAAAGGTGTGGTAGGAGTAGGAGGAGCAGCGGGAGCAGGAGGGAGAGCTGGAGTAGGAGAGAGAGCGGGAGGGAGCAAGGAGACAAAAGTATGGGCTTCTGATTTTTTTTGAACACTTAATAGAGCTGGATTTTTTAGAGCTGAGTTTTACAGAAGGTAGTTCATGCATCACCAAGTTTTGATATTAACATAAATATTTTAATTAAAGAATATATTATTTTTGGGGATTTGAAAAAGAAATTTGAAAAAATTGAAAATTGTAGAATGAAGAAAAGAAGAAAATGAGTATAGTAGGTATGAAATGGGTACATATAGGAGTATTTTTTTTATATTAACATAAATATTTTAAATAAATTTTGATTATTTTTGTTTTGATTAATGGAAAAATTGAAAAAAATAGACGGAAGGATGTTCTAAAACAGTAGTAAAATAAAATAATATTTTAATATAATTTTGAAAATATAAAAAAGTATTAATATAATATAAAAAATATAAGAATGTTATTATAATTAATTTTTTTTAATATAATTTTTATATTAAAATTAGAATTAATTATATTATTATATTAAAAAATTTGTATTAATGGGTGTACGTTGTATGGGAAACAAATCTAGCAAGTATCTATATCTCGTGAATATCTCTGTTAAAAAAATAAAAAAAAACAATATATCTCGTGTTTTGTTAGGAAAAACCTGATGATCACGAACGTCTTGTCCGCAGAGAAGCCAAGTCGCGTGACCTGACGAGGCGTAGCATTTGGCTCGCTCTACTGTACCCTCTTAGTACCGGTGCAAGATCCGGTTTAAAGGACAATTGTAGGTTAAAATGATATGGGACCACCGTATATCAATTCAATGTACCTGAAAGTTACAGTACATATTTTTGTTTATATAGTTTTTTATTAGAATTTATTTATAAATTTTAAATCATAATTAACAGACATATAAGTGGGTCATCAACTTAGTTAATAGAGCCCATATAATTTTGTTTATACATTTTTAAATTTTAATTAAATTTAACTATTTATATAAATAATAAATGCATTATTTTTTTTTTCTTTCTTTCTTGAAAATAATACATTTATTTCGTATCATACTACTTATATAACATGGTATTTGTGAGATTCATAATTATGGATGCATGACTGATGGATATACAAATGGAAAAAGTTCCACCTCAAGATTTAGAGAGTGTTTGATGAAAAATTTATTTTAAAAAATAGAATTTAAAAAAAAAATTGGTATATTTAGTTTAATTTTTTTTTTATTTTAAAATTTTAAAATAATATTTTAAATTAATCTGTTAAATATTTAAAAAATCATTCATTATTTTTTAAATTTCAAAACGATGTTTTATATTCATTTTAAGTAAATCTAAACACCCCTTTAAATTAAAAATAGTGGCTCCACTGCAAATAAAAATATATTTTAGAATTAGTTACCAAAATAAATAAATATTTCTAAATTTTGTATCTAAAGTGAAAATTTTCAAAAAAGAAAATTAAATTAATCCATATACTCACAAATTTTCAATTACAATAAACTTCTAATTATATAAAAAAAAATAAGTAAAATCTCTATAAATTAATAACGTTAAAACTAATAAATTTTATTAATTAAAAAATATATTAACTAATTGATAAATTAATAATTTATTAATTTAAAAAGAGTATTTGCAATCCAACAAATAATATTTAATCAACTAAAAAAATAATTATATTTTACTAATTTTATAATTAATTTAATATGAATTAAATAAATTGAACAAAAAATATGTTATCAATTGAATATAAATTAAATAAATTGAACAAAAAATTAAAAAGTTATGCCCTGAATTTTTAGATATAATAAGAAAAATTAAAAATAAGATCTAATTAAATTTAAATTTTAAGAAAAAATAAATAACAATAGATTTAATATTTTAATAAAGTATTATAATTTATTATATATATAATATTAATAATTTATTAATGAAAAATTATTAATTTATATTATAAATGAGATTATATAATTATGTATAGATTTTTTGAAAAATATTATTTTATTAATTTATTAAAATTATTAATTTAGTTTATTAATTAAAATTAAAAAAATTTATTATATAATAAAAATTATTAATTTATTGATTATTAATTTATAGAGATTTTATTGTATAAGAAAAAAAAAAAAGGAAAGGATCAAGGTAATAATTTATAAGGATATTAAATAATAAGAAAGTAAGATGGTTGGCTATAATAAATAAAAAACTTGAAAATCTAAAAAAATTAAAATTCACCCCAAAATTCTGACACAACATCTAATATGTGGGCTTAATTAAAATTCACCCCAAAATTCTGACACAACATCTAATATGTGGGCTTATTTTAAGAGGTTGAAGGGTTGAGGGGGTTGTTGTGTATTTTTATACAGTAATTTTTTATGTGTTTAATTTTAGGTATTTAAAATATTTTATAAAAATTATAATTTGATAGTATTTCATATAATGAATCTAATGATATATTTTTTATGTTAAATAAAATTCAAATGGATAGAAAAAATATATTATAAATTTTATATATTATATTTAATGGTCTAAATAAATTTTGTATATTATATTTAACGGTCTAGATTTAATGTATTTATAATGTATTTTTTTTTCTATCCATTGGAATTTTGTTTAGTATAAAAAATACATAATTGAATTTATTATATGAAATACTATCAAATTATAATTATAAATTTTTATAAAAATTTTTAGGTATCTAAAATTAGACACATGAGGGACTGCTGTGTGCTGCTGTGTAAAAATATACAACAGCCCTCAAACCGAGGTTGAGGGGGCTGATGTGTGCTAAAAACACATCATTTCCTGCTGTGTAGGCTTTTTAGGGGTCAAAATCTTTTTGTAAAATTTCTTAAAAATTATAATATTATAGTATTTTTTACAATGAATCCAAT
This sequence comes from Aleurites moluccanus, assembly GCA_948193065.1. NCBI lineage: Eukaryota > Viridiplantae > Streptophyta > Magnoliopsida > Malpighiales > Euphorbiaceae > Aleurites > Aleurites moluccanus. Next base: position 69,690 of record CANXYC012421017.1, on the reverse strand, counting down.
GACATATTTTTTATACAAAACAAAAATCAAATGGATTTAAAAATATATGTTAGAAATATATTAAATCTAAACCATTAGATTTTAACGGTCTAGAGTTTTAGATTTAATATATTTATATTGTATTTTTAGATCTATTTAATTTTTGTTTTATATAAAAAATATATCATTATATTTATTATAAAAAATATTATAATATTATTATTTTTAAAAAATTTTACAAAAATTTTTTAACTCCTAAAAAACATACACAACAAATGTATTTTTGACACCTCTCAACCCTATTTTAAGTTGGCATACTCGGTAATTTGCATTAACTATTTCAACCGGTAGCCCAATAGTTTTTTTAAAGGTGAAAACAGGTTTCTACCGGTATCGTAGTGCGCCCCTTAACATTTTCCTCAACCACTACACTAGAAAGGCACTCTCCTCTTGTATAGCTCAAGTTACGAAAGAATCGTTGTATTTTCCGGATATCCGGGCTTTATATCGTATGAGCTCTGATTCAGCCACCCGTATAAAGCCATATAATACGACACGTGTCACTTTATCAAATGACTGGTGATTTTTCTTGTGGCCATTTTATCATTTCCTTTTAAAAATCTAATCTTTCCTTGCTAATCCTCTTGCTTGTTAATATCAGGACAAAATCTCTTCCTGAAATCAGAACAACTTTCCGTCCCCCAAGACAAACAGCGTATACTGTTCCCCAATCAAATCGACACCCGTAACAGTAACGTCGTTAACGTAACCTTCAATCTATTGATTTTATAGCCCAGTTTGCCGGTTAAGCAGCGGACAAAACAGTGAAGAAGGTACAGTAACCGGAGCTATAGCTTATCCAGTAGTGGACAATAATTCAATCTGACTTCGCTGCAGGAGCCAGGAGGTTAAATTTTTAAAAAAAGAGATTTAAAAAAAAAAAGTTAAGTGAGGCGACACACACACAAACACAAAATACACAGTGTACGAGTGGTAATGGGGGCGACTATTGCTGAGACGGTTGCAGAGGAGAGAGAAAGCGAGGCAGACGATGAAGAGAAAGAGATTCAAAAAGTGGTGGTTGTTGTTCTTCGTATCATTGAATCGAGAGATCATTTAGCTCCCTGTATGAGTTGCTCAGAATCACACTTTCCAAGCTAGGATTTCAATTTACAACTTTTTTGGGAGGATCCTTATTAGGATTCTGTTTTCGCTTTTTAATTATTATATATGTTACTTAGTAATTGAGTTTGGTTGATTTTGGATTTAATGATTATCTCGAGTAATTCTGCGGATGACAACGACAATGAAATCGGGGATGCCGGTAACGTTTAATTTTATTTTGTAAGGAATTTGAATTTTGATTGCGAGCATTTTTTAGTATGTGTTCAGAATTTTTGGGGATGATATGTGTGGTGCAGATTCAGGAGATGCACTGTACAGGGAGCTGTGGCACGCATGTGCTGGCCCTCTGGTGACGGTGCCTCGCCCAGGAGACCTCGTTTTCTACTTTCCTCAGGGTCATATCGAGCAGGTTTGTTCTATCGTATTTGCTTCCTTTTTTTTTTTTTCCTTTTACAGTAATATTTCGAGTTTTCTATTTCTGCTTTGCTTTGTCCCATTTGTGTTTATGGTTGTGGTAGTTGAATGAACTTGTTATGTATTGTTGAATTTATGATATAGGTGGAAGCATCAACGAATCAAGTAGCTGATCAGCAAATGCCAGCTTATGATCTTCCAGGGAAAATTTTGTGTCGCGTTGTCCACGTTCAGTTGAAGGTAGTGCTGCAATCTAATCCTATTATTACAGAGGAGAGACAATTGATTTTTTTGAATTAGGGTTTTGTGAGAATGTTGTGTGTTCTGACTGCAGGCTGAACCAGAGACGGATGAAGTGTTTGCTCAAATAACTTTGCTCCCTCAGCCTGAAGTATGTTTTGATTTTGGTTATATTTAGAGATGTTAATTTATTTTACAGTTTACATGAGAAACATTTTAACCTAAAAGAAAGTTTAATGCGCTAGCTTGAACGATCTGATATGGGTGTGGGTTATGCCAGCTAGATGAGAACTTGGCGGAGAAGGAGGCTTTGCCTCCGCCTGCTCGTCCACGGGTGCATTCGTTTTGTAAAACGCTTACAGCCTCAGATACGAGTACTCATGGTGGATTTTCAGTGCTGAAACGCCATGCTGATGAATGCCTTCCTCCACTGGTCTTAATTTATCTTTCCTCGACCTTTTGCTATTTTGCCTTCTCATTTTGGATTATTTATAAAATGTCTCCCAATTTGACATGCTGGGTGCTGTTTTTCCAACAGGACATGTCTTTGCAACCTCCAGCTCAGGAGTTGGTGGCCAAGGATTTGCTAGGAAATGAGTGGCATTTTCGCCACATCTTTCGAGGTGATGGTTCTGAAATAAAAAAAAAAATATCATTTTTGGAATCATTTTATGTGCTTTTCTAGTTTTTTCCGAAGTGGAACTTCAAGAATTGCTTGTTTACTTTAGAGGAAGTTCTAACAATCTTAGATTGTTTTTTCGGCTGTCTATTAAATGTCTTGTGTTTAGACTTGGGCTGCTTGGCGTGCATTATGTGCTGTTAGACATTCCTGATTACCTTTTATATTTTTTGTAGATGCCTAGAATAGATTGTCTCCTAAAAATGAATTCGCAATGTGTCTGATGCCATTTTCTTTGGGTTCTGTTTGATGTTGATTTTCAATCACTTATATCTGTTTTACATGTTATGAAATCCTAAGTTGGACAGTGATCCATTAGTTGTCCTTGTATTTGTTTATTTGAATGACATAGTTGCCTAGTTGACATTGTCATAAATTGGGTGTTTCCATTGTAATGTATGACTTGAATGCCAAATGTCAGGTCAACCAAGGAGGCACCTTCTTCAAAGTGGTTGGAGTCTTTTTGTCAGCACCAAAAAGCTTGTAGCTGGAGATGCATTTATTTTTCTCAGGTTGGCTATGGCCCTCATTTTTAAATTGATTCCATGTTCATTGTACCTTGTTGAATCTAATTAGTAGGTTTATCTATCTTTAGTACAGCTGATTCTATGATAAATACCAAACCTTATTGGTTTCTGGAATTTTATTTGCAGAGGTGAAACTGGAGAGCTTCGAGTAGGAGTAAGACGTGCCATGAGGCAGCTAAGTAATGTTCCGTCTTCTGTCATATCTAGCCACAGTATGCATATTGGCATTCTTGCTACTGCATGGCATGCTGTTTCAACAGGAACAATGTTCACTGTATACTACAAACCAAGGTTTGTGTTTTTATTATAGATGTGCTGGGAGGCTTATAGATTTGGTATATATTCACGTTAATTGATATTAACAAAAAAAAAAAAATCCTAGTATTTGGTTTAGAAGCAACACCATACTCTAATCTCCATCGATTTAGTCCACTTAAAGAAAGTGTGGGGCTACAGTGTGATTGCAGTAAATATCTGTAAATGGAATCACTATTGAGCTATTTGCTTGATGCAATGCACTTTCCAGTAACATATAGCTTGATATATAATTTGGATAGATAATCTGATGTGCATTCAATTTATAAGCATAATTTGTAGGCATAAAATGTATTTCATCCTGTTTGTATAATCTTTTTCATCTGTAATATTTTGTGCATTGCATTACAGGACTAGTCCTGCTGAGTTTATTATTCCAGTTGATAAGTATGTAGAGTCTGTCAAGAACAACTTTACTATCGGGATGAGGTTCAAAATGAAGTTTGAAGCTGAAGAGGCTCCAGAACAGAGGTATCATTTTCTGTTAACTATAAATGTGTTTTTTGTTCAGTTTGACTTCATTATAAAGTACAAAGGATGAGGGAGGGGTGAGTGGATAGTGGAGGGTTATGCATTACTTTTCTGTAAACATGTCTTTTCTTCTATGACTAGGTTCTCGGGCACTATGATTGGAATTGAACATGCTGATCCCAAGAGGTGGCCTGATTCAAAATGGAGATGTCTCAAGGTGCTAATATATAGTTTATTGAAATGTATGACTAATATTCTAAGCTAAAACCTGGTACGTTCTCTTCATATTCTTTTGTGTGCTAAAACTAAGCATGTTTCCTTCAGGTGCGTTGGGATGAAACTTCTCCTCTTCATCGCCCAGAGAGAGTTTCCCCTTGGGAAGTAGAAGCTGCTTTGGCTCCTTTAGATCCTGTTCCAACTAGCAGATTCAAAAGGCTCCGTTCAAATATAGCAATGCCATCTGCAGATTCCTCTGCTGCAATGAAGAAAGGTAGACAATGGCTTATACCTATAAGTCTGAATTCTTCCCATTTTGTTATTGGCTTGTTCTAAATTTGGCTTGATTGGAAAAATGTTTGGACAGACAGTGGTTTGTCAACAAGCCTGCAAGATCAAGAAATCCCGACCTCAAGAAGCACCCTTTCTGTGAGTAATTGCCTAGAAACTGCTCAGTATCCTACTGGATGGACCACCCCATCACAAGGCAAGGATAAAAAAAGCACTGACCATTATCCTACTGGATGGACCCCATCCCAAGGTAAGGATCAAAATAGCACTGACTTTGATAAGAGGAGATTTGGATTAGAGAACTTGATTCTTCAGTGAAGTTAATGAATTCAACACTTGGACCAGGGGCACAACATGAATCCTATGAATTTGGTCGGCCTTTTGTTCTGAACCTTGATAATGCTGATCAACAGAAGAAGCATACTTTTAATCAAGAAGGCAAGTTCAACTGGTGTCTGACATCCTTGATGCACTCCAGTCCCTCATCTAACTTGGAGTCCAAAATGGAGCATCAACATAATAAAGAGATGCAACACAATAGTTCTTTGAATTGTAAATCTGGCTTCCTTAGACAGAATGATAAGGGACATGATCTTGAAGTCGGCAGAAGCTGGAATTTGCCCTTGAAATATACTGATAGTTCTACTCACCTGGCTTCGCAGAAACTACATCCTCTGCCTTTGCAACAGCATCAGGAGAAAAAATCTAAAGGAGAGGGGGATTGCAGACTTTTTGGTATCTCCCTCATTAGCAATCCTGTGCCAACAGAACCAGCCATGGTGAATGAAAGTTTCATGCATAGGCCACAACGGCAACTCAATCTTGCCTCAGACCATCTGCAAGCGTTGGGCTCTGATCTATCTTCAGAGCAATTGATGCACCTAAAGTCTTTGGAGAGCACAATTAGATGTGAGAAAGAGGAGAAACCTTTTCTGGCTTCCGATCATTTTGTTCAGGGCAAGCTGCAGGGTGGTTTGACAAGGAGATGTGTAAAGGTTTTCACTACTTCATGTCTATCAGTCAACTGAAGTATTTGTATTTTTTCATTTAGAAATATAAATGCTATTTTTTGTGTTGACAGGTTCACAAGCAGGGGATTGGTGTTGGGAGGTCCCTGGACCTGACAAAGTTCAATGGGTATAACGAATTGATGGCAGAACTGGATGAAATTTTTGAATTCAATGGTGAATTAGCCACTCCTAACAAAAACTGGTTGGTCGTTTTCACTGATGATGAGGGTGACATGATGCTTGTGGGAGATGATCCCTGGCAGTAAGCTATCAAACTAGTGCCTGTTTAGTTATGTATATGTGCATGTTATTATCGAGGTGCATGACTGTATACAGTCATTTATCTGCTTATTAATTCCATGCTCATATAATTCTTGCTTTTTATCAACTTGAACCAAGTTCTTGTTTTCTATGATATAGGGAATTCTGTAGCATGGTCCGCAGGATCTTTGTGTACACTCGGGAGGAGATAAACAGGATGGATCCAAGATCCTTGAATCCGAAGGTAGAGGAAAATTCAATGATTGCAGACCAAGTAGCTGGTTCAGTAGAAGATAAAACTTCAAAGCATCTTCCCTACCTTGAGCCCCTAGGATAGGACAAGAAGGTTAGAGCTTTTACTTGGACAGTGCAAGTCATAGTTTAAGAAATTTCTGAAAGCTTTTGCACAACAATAAGCATGTGTTCTGAATAGGCAATTAATAACTAAGGTTTTTTTTTCTGGTCAACTAAGACATTGAATTTAAGTCTTTTAGTTTTCTTCCTTGAATTTCTTATGGCATTCTTTCATCTCACATTTTCTGTTCAGATCTTATTTTTTGTTTTGAAAGGTTAAGGGGATTAGAAAATATTCTCATTTTTGTTTTCTTTGTTTAGGTAGTAAGCTGGAAAAAGGGAAAGAAAGATCCTCTTGTAGGAAATTTCGTGGACTGTGACTTGTGTTGTGAAGAGTATTTTGGTCCTTGCATGCGTAGATGCCTTTTGTTTTTGCCTATGGGAAAAGATTGTTTTGCCGCCGCCCTGGTGGGGAGGCGCCAGTTAGTGTTTTGTTCAATCCCGAGTTTTCGTATGCTAGGGAAATCAGGGGCAGATTTTAACTTTGTCAGTTTGCTGTGTGCGTCTTCGAATTGCTCAAATAAAATTGTAAAATATATGCAAGTAATATATACAATTCGAATTGCTCAAATAAAATAGTAAAATATATGCGTGTAATGTATACAAATCATGATCTCCCTGACGCTGGTTTCTCGAATATTTCAGTTCCATAACATGGATTGGTTATTTGTCTGACATTACCGGCAACTTTCACACAGCTGCAAGGATGTCCTGAACTACATTTTCTATTTTTGGCCACAAAGGTGGTGACTGGGGGCCATAAATCAAGCATGGTCTTATATATAAATAATAAATTGGTAGTGTGGTCAATGCTGAATATTCTAATTTGTATGTATTAATATAAAAGGTCAATCCTCAGTTTCTCTGTAGATATCAGAAACTATTGGACGGTGTAGAATGAGACCAGAGTTTAGCTTTCACTGGTCAGAAATGAAATTTTAGTATATTGTTTTACATATATTGCATCTCTTACAAATGGATTTGATGGATCTATGCTTCAAGCACGGCCCAGAAAAGCACATGCATTTGCAACCTATTTAGTACAAATGAATTTATAAAATTTTATATAATTCATTTGAAATTTATGTTTGGTATTTATAAAAGGTTAATTATTATTTAGTTTAAGAGATTTGTTGAAATTAATGAATATTTAATATTTATTTTTTATTTCTATAAATATTTATAAAATAATTAGAATATTTTTACTTGTGGGATCATTTTATTAATTTTAATAAATTTTAGAGATTAAATAATAAGTAATATTTAACTTTTGATTATTTAATAAGAATTTTTTATATTTGATTTTTTATAAAAATTTTTTGCAGTAATAGATTTATATATGAGAGAGTGAGAGAGATGAATTATAAATTTTATTTTAGGATAATATATTTAATTTAAAAGAAAATACAAGAATAATATTTTAGATATCAAAAATTATTATTATTTTTTTTAATTTTTTTAAATTATCCTAATGAAATTTATAAAAAAATTAGACAGAATCACCGATGTCTATAATAGAATCAAAATATATAAAAATTAAATAGTAAATTTTTTATAATATAGAAATTATTTTATTAATTTTGATTAAGTTGAATGCCTAAATTGGTAATTAATCCTAGAAAAACACTCTTTTCCTTTTATGTGTTCAAGAATTCAATTTATGAGCTAAAATTAAATTTTATGCTTAAATATGTTGGTGCAGTGGGTTCCCTTCTCGGATGATATCTCTGCCAAGCTTCCCTTTCTTTCTCGGGGAGTCATGGCTACCAGTAACCCAAAAGAGTCTTACCTATATCTACTATACAACCAAATCGTAGCACTTTTCTATATCAGACGTTGCTATCTAAGAAGGGCATGATCACAATTCATAAAAATAATAAAAATAAAGAACGTTGGCAATCGGAATCATAAAAAAAAAAAAACAGCTCACTGCATTCTTTATTTTGATTGCATTCTTTCTTACAACCGAAAGCTTATCAGGTGTGAAGAAATTCAGCGTCTAAAATGGATGTTCACTACTATTTTGCTATGCCACCTTCTAATCCATTGCTGGTAAAAGCTCAAGATAAGATTCCAACCTTAAAATCTGCAAAATTCGCACAATTGCTTTCATGGGTCTCTCTTAAGGGCGCGCCCCTTCTTTACTTAAACAAACTACAAAAGGCCAAGTTGAGAATGTGCACTTGGTTTCTCTATCCAAGCAAGGGCAGCTCAAGGAAGCTCGTGAATTTCTCAAACAAATGATCGATGCTGGTATACCTGTTACCCCCGATTCTTATAAAAACCTATTTGAAACATGTGGGAAGTCTAAGCCTTTGTTGGATGGAAGATTGATCCACGAACGATTGAAAAGAACCATCGAGAATTTATTTGGTTTCTTGTCTGCGAATGTGCTGTGAATGAGGGAGCTTAGTAGATGCAGATAAGGTGTTTGATGAAATAATTGACAGGAATTTGATTTCTTGGGGTACGATTATATCAGCTGATGCGGATCATGGACTTCTTGATAAAGCTTTTTGTTTGCATTCAAATATGCTTTCATTGGGAATTAAACTAAATTCATCCATTTATATTTACCTTCTACGGACTTTGCTAAATCCTTCTTTGTTGGAGATTGGTAAACAAATACATTCTCATGCTATAAGAAGTGGGCTGGGTATTAGCGTCTCTATTAACACAGCAATCTCAAACATGTACGTCAAATGTGTAGCTTAGAAGGTGCTGAGCTCGTTTTCGACCACACGACTGAAAAGAATGCTGTGACTTGGACTGGATTGATGGTGGGTTACATTCGGGCTGATAAACAGAAGGATGCTTTGGCTTTGATTGCCAAGATGGCGTGTAAAGGTGTTGAATTAGATGAGTATGTATTCTCTATTACTTTGAAGGCTTGTGCTGGTTTAGAGGACTTGAATTTTGGAAGGCAAATACATGGTCATATTGTTAAACTTGGAATCTAACGTTTCAGTAGGAACTCCACTCGTGGACTTTTATATCAAACGTGCAAGTTTTGAATATGCTTCTAAAGCATTTGAGAAGATTAGTGAACCAAATGATGTTTCATGGAGTGCTTTCATCATTGGCTATTGCCATAGAGGTGAATTCCAGGAATTTCTCAAGATTTTTGAACCTTTGAGAAATAAAAGTGACAATTTAAATTCATTCACATATACAAGCATTTTTCAAGCATGTTCTGCACTTGCAGACTTTAACACAGGTACCCAAGTTCTTGCAGATGCGATAAAAAGAAACTTGATAGCGCACCGACATGCAGAGAGTGCAATGATTACCATGTATTCAATATGTGGAAGATCAGATTATGCTAGTCAAGCCTTTGAATCAATGGATGAACCTGATGTTGTGGCTTGGACTGCTATCTTTGCTGGTTATGCTTATCAGGGTAATGCTACTGAAGCTCTAAAGCTTTTTAGGAGGATGCTGGATTGTGGGGTGAGGCCAAATGCAATTACATTTATTGCAGTTTTAACTGCTTGTAGCCATTCAGGTCTGGTTGCAGAGGGTAAGCAGTATTTAGATTCGACGAGTAGCAAATATGGTGTGGCCTCAAAAATTGATCATTGTGATTGTATGATTGATATATATTCTCATGCTGGATATCTGCATGAAGCGATTGAACTGACAAGGAATATGCCATTTTACCCTGACACAATGAGTTGGAAATGTTTATTGGGTGGATGTTGGACTCATAGGGAATCTTGAACTTGGGGAAATTTGAGCTGAAACCTCCTTCAGCTGGATCCCGAAGATGCTGCAGGTTATATTCTCCTGTTTAACCTTTATGCATCGTTTGGGAAATGGAAAGAAGCAGCTAATGTTAGAAGGAGAATGACAGAAAGAAACTTGAGGAAGGAGCTTAGCTGCAGCTGGATACCTGTCAAGGGTAAAGTACATCGGTTTATAGTAGGAGATAAACACCATCCTCAAACAGAAGAGATATATTTGAAGTTAGAAGAGTTAAGTGATCCTGTAGTTAAAGATGACAATGACCTTGTTTTAACAGAGGAGGATGTATCCAGTAGTTTGCCAGAGAGGAAAGAACTACTTCTTGACCATAGTGAGAGACTGGCAACAGCTTTTGGACTGATATCTACCCCAAGTAATGCTCCTAATCCACGGTTACAGGACGTGAAATTGTTATTAGAAATTCTTTGAGATTTCATCACTTCAGTTCTTGCAATTACTACTGGTGATTCACTGATTCTCGCAATCTCTTTAATCTTTTACAACTTTGCATTTTTACAGATTTACTAATCTCATACTTGTTTTTATTATTATTATTATTTCAATTTTACATTCTCGAACACCAAAAACTTTTGAAGTTATACATCGATAGACAACAGTTGTATAATTAATAGTAATTATTATTATTATTATTTGTAAAATTATATGGATAATATGGTCGTTTAAAAATTGAAAAAGTGTATTCAATCACTCTCTTTATTTTAGGACCTAAGAATTTCTCATTTATTTTTGGTCTATTCTTTTATTTATACAGTAGCAATAATAATATCTTTGAAAGCGTTTGCTCTCTCAAAGACTTGGTTTAATTTATAAATGGATCATGGAAGGGCTTTAGGGCTAAACTGAACTATTTTGTGCAGTTGTTAATGATAATATTCGGTGCTAATTGTTGTTACATGATTAATACTAATTATTTGTCTAATTTAAGATTACAAATGATGATAATTGTGAATAATTTGTTTTTAAATATGTTTATATAAATAAAAATAATAGTCTTGTAAATACTAAATATGAATATAGTAGTTATTTAAAAAAATTAAAAATAAAGTGACTATGCGAAAATTTATTTGACAGCAATATAACCTTATTCTTAGAATGCAATTATTCTAAAATCTGTGATTAAAATGAGTCTTCTTGTTTGGTCGTCTGATATTAACTAGTCTGTCGGTTGCGTATGATGTGGAAGACAGATAGTTGTCGTTTGGTGATTGGGTTAGCTTGACCCATGGTCATTCTCATTCTTGTCTACTGGTTCATAGTAACATCCAGACAACATGTTTATCTCGTGAATTGATGGATCAAGGCATGCATGTGTGTATTGTGAGTTAGATCACATCATAAACTTCAAATTATTTCAAACAGTAACAAAGTATCGTTATTTCCCATTTTCTAATTTAATCTAACCATCCAAACCCATTTCTCTTTTATGTTAAACATGTTCATGACATCCTATACTATATATATATGATATATCAGTATTGATTTGCTAGCTCAATGCATGGCCAGCTCAAACACTGTATTTCTAGAGCATAACATACAATACCATGTGAGCTTACATTTAGTTATATTTTTATGGATGAACCCACTTCCAAAAACAAGAGTACATAAATTATTAAAACTATTTCATTTGATTTGATTTGATAGTGGGTTAGTGACAAAAATTTCCTAAGCAAGGACCTAATTTTACTGTATGTATCTTTAACTCTAAAAGAGGAATTCTACAAACAGCGCGCACTGTTCTGTGCTCAATTCAGGCTATTGGATGCTTGATTGAAAAACTGATGGATTGTGCTTGGGCTTTCAAATAGTTACAGAACTTTTATTATGGGAACTTATCAGTGGGGCTACAAAGTACAAACGCATTGTGTGCTGACATTTTTAGGGTATCAAAGCTCAACTAAAGCCCAAAAAGATACGAGAGATTTTTCTTTGCATGATTGCTGGAAGTATTTGTGTTAATGTATTTTTAATGCTCTTGTGCTGGTCCATTCCACCATTTCATCAATCACCATGGATAGGAAATTTCTTTACCCTTTCATTACGTTCACCATGGCAGCAATGTTCTATACAGAGCTTATATTATGAGTTAGAGATTTTCAAATTCATGGGACAACTTGTAAAATTAGAAGGGCCGGTGTTGGTGGTTGCTGTTAGATCATATCAGGTTTGGTTTATTATGCCATTCTGGGGGCTGCCTAGTAAATTATAATATTGCAGATAATCGACCGACGTTTTAAAATAGGATTAATTATGTTCTAGATTTCATTTATTTTCTATTTGAAATATCTGAAAAAGTAGATATAACAGTTAAAATATAACCCCAAGTTGGCTTAAAGAAATGTTTACAGAAAACACAAAAAAAAAAAAAAAATCATGGTCTTATTTTATTAATTGTTAATTGCATGTCACTGCGTCATTATGTCGTGGGGAAAAATTAATTAAAAGAAAAATTAAATAATATAATTATTTATTTAGTGATGATCACAAGGTTTAAATATTTACACAAACACAAGTCTATTTTTTATAAATATATTTATTTTATTTTTGTTTTTTAAAAGGATCACTCATTCATTAAAATTACAAATTGCATGATGAAAGATGGTGAAAAATTGAGTATAAGAAATTCAAGAAAAACAAATAGATATTGAGATTTGTCAAAAAATAGTATTAGATATATAAATGCAAGAAAAAAAATACATTAATAAATTATCTTTTATTTGATTTTGAAATTTCTTATCTCAAATATTGATGATGATAAATTTATTTTCGGAAAATCTTATATTATTTCATAAAGGTTAAATTTGAAATGGAGTGATATATAGTGAATTTATAAAAAAGAACATATTTACTTTTCAACCTTTCAAAATTACTAAAAAATATTAGAGTACTTGAAAAAAGCTCAAATCCATGATTAAATTACTAAATTCTTACAAGCAACTTTGAAATAATAGAGAAAATTTTTATGTGCAGAAAAAATAGTTAAAACATCTCACTTATTCCAAAGAAAGGAGCAATTTGAAGGTTTCAAAAGTAAGATCATTTACTAGAACATTAGAAAAGAATATTAACTAGATGTAGGAAGAACTAAGAAAAAAAAAAACCCAATGTAATTTGTGTAAATACATTAAACACATTTATTTATTTTTTACACATGTTTATATCCTTGACATTATTTAAACAGAACAAGTTGCTTGTTTGTTTGAGCTGAAGTTTAGCCCTGTGAATGGTATTGTTAATAATTCAGTTGGCGCCAAATGAAAAGCTCACGTATGATAAAAATGAAATGAATGGATGGATAGATAAAGCCTATCCACTTCTGCTGCCTCTGATTGCTTAGCTCATTACCTGTCCCCTTCTTTAATTTCTCTCTCTTTCTTCCTCCTTAAATTCTGTCATCTTTCACGCTTTCTCACACAAACTTCACTGAATTTCTCGCAACTGTAAACTCCACTCTTTATTTCCACTTCTCCAAGTAATAAAGGTTTTTTTTTTCCTTTTTTCTTTTGTTTATATTCATTAACATAAGATGGGTTTTGCTTATTGATTAATAATTACTGCTCCTATTTTGTCTGTGTCATGTCTACTTGTTCTCAGCCTCTTCTTGTGCCAAACTTCCATGGGTTTATTAGAATTTTGTTATTTTTTTTACTCCAAGCAACTGTACTTAACTCTGCATGTTCTCCTAATAAGTCGAAGCATCTGGCTGTAACAATTTCTTGATTTTCGTAGAATTATTTGTTTCAATCTGCTTCAAGTTAAGTGTTTATGTATGAATTTTATTCCTAAGAATCTTGACAGAGAACTTGAATTCTCTTAGAGTTTATTAATTAATTTGTCTAATCTTCTGCTCAAAAAGCAAAAGCATATATAGATGAACTTGAATGTGAGTGCCTGCCATATAGATATCTCAACATTTTTTCCTCTTTAGAGAAGGTTCCGAAATTAATTGGGCAATGCAGAATGTAAATCTGTTACATTAGTTTATAGAATTTCTCTCCAGTCAAATAAAAGAATGGAAGTTGCTGCATTTTTTGTTAGGGATTGTGATTGGGGGTTTGAATTTGTATTGGCATCTCCAAATCTTGTAAAGCACATTCTGAAATCATGGAAGTTGCAGAAACAAAATGTTGTTTAAGTTATGGCAAGCCTCCTTGGATATTTAAAGGCAGGCATGTATCCCACAATTCTTAGATTTCTTTTTTGCTTTTCCTCTTTGTCTTTTTGGTAAGATATTTAATCATTACATACCAATACTGTACATGGAGTTTGTTTTAATGATCTGATTACTCATGTCATCAGTGCCATGTACCAGCTTCACCTTGTTAAAGCAAAAACAGCTCGAGCATTCATTCCAAAAGAATTCAAATTAGTTGAAGCTTTTGGGTGGGTAAATAACTAAATATACATAAATAAATGTTCATCGTAAATTTATAATGGATTGTTAATATTTTTGAAGGGTTAAAGGGGGAAAATAACTATAATTCACAATTTTGAACTGTAGGTACACACTGGGTGGCCTTTTTCTCGCCAACTATGAAGAAAGTCCAGCTGGGGCATTTGATGAGGTATTGTTATTGAAAATTATTTTTTGCTTTATAAAGTTGTTGAATCAGTTTTCTGGTGATTATGTTCATCTCATCAAATGGAAAATAGGTTATTAGCTTTTGTTGGTTTTAGTTTAGTTGATTGGTCAGTAGCATAAATAACAGTTATTTTTCTATCCACAGCTAGTGGTGATTGCAGGACTCGTGTGGAACCCTCCAACATCTTGCGCGTGTGTATATCTTGTCTCTTCCTGTTTATAAACATCCATGAAATGTTGCTGGGTGTTATCTACAGCAATCCTTATCTTTTATTCGGATTTAGAAGTGACTAAATACGGAAAATTCATATGGAGTTTATAATCGGGAATAATAAAAAAAATACCAGTAAATAATTTTTTATCTCTCTTTAAATGGTTCAAATACCAAAACCCAGGCCCAAAGCTGAAGACTCCTGATCTGGGTTTTATTTTCTCAGTTCCACAAGCCATCACGCTTGGTTCAACTTTAGTACCTATATATATATATATTTTGTTGGGTCTGTCAACTTTTTAACTTGCATCTCTCTATTGTTCAACAAATACTATAATATATTTAAAACAATAAACTATTGAAATATGAAGACCATTAATGACATTTGCGTATTTTTTTGCAAGTTGCTGTATAAAGCAACTGATCAAGTTGCTGTGTCTGATGTCGGTGACTCAGACAGGCTTCAAAAAATCCATGTGCTTCGGAGTATGTTTTTCAGGATGATATGAAGCACTTAGTTTCCTATTCAATGGGCTTCATAGATGTCAGCAGTTTAGCTTTTTTGCTTTTTCTAGTACAGTGTTTGATACTATAATTTGGAAGTTATAAAGTAGAAATTTCCAACTTTTTAGTAGCCTTGATTCTTTTTTTCCACAGATGGGCAGCCAGAGTGCTTGTGAACAGCGACGAAGCTTGTGTTCATGGACGAAAGGTAGAAGGTCACAAAATTCCTAGTGCAAATTCTGAAATTTGGGTTTTAAAATTATTTTTATCTAATTGGATTTTATTGTTTGAATATTTTAAAAAATAAGGTCATGTTGACCTATCATTAGAGTGAAATAGAGTAAAAGAAAAGGCATTCTAATAATCTTCTGAAGTAAAAGGATCAAAATTAAAAATAAAATACAACAAAAGAAATTGAGTGAAATTATGGTCATTGCTGCTTGGCCACAGAACCAGATGTAATAATTCAACTTGCATGTCTCTTGCAGGAAGTAGGGCTCCCAAGTCATGTTGCCAAGTTTTCAAAGGTGTGAACTTCACCATTACACTTCTATTTTCAATTTTAAAAAGATTGATCTTTGCTGTAATAACACTTCTATTGTCAATATTGAAAACATTTGATTACTCTTTGTGGTCTCATCTGCTATATCTGCCACTTCTAAACCATTGAATATTTATTCTGAATGAGTAGGGCTTCCTTATATATATATCATGTATGATAGAACTGCAGTCTGTTGTGATGTAAAATACACCTCTCAGGTTTATTATGGTCGTAGCTTCCCTCAATTAAAGTTATGCTAGCAACTCATTAACTCTGCAAATAAGTCATTCTTATCTTTCTGTATTACGTTCTGTTTGAAACAGAGAATTGAAGCAATTCCAAGGCAGAAAAAAAGTAAATTTAATCACTTCCTCAACATAATTGGTTTAGATACTGCACTTTCTAGACCCAACGAAGGCATGGAGGTTCAGGTGACTGAAATTAATGGTCCTTCTACAACAAACATCTGTAATATCAACTTGACAACTATTGGTGAGTTGGTTATACTTAATTTCAACTCTTTCTAGTTAAACTATTGGTTTGACTCTCATATGTTAGCATTTTCCATGACAAACAAACCAGTTTTAGAAAGATTCTATCGAAGCTATAAATTTTCCATGATCAATTAGTATTCCTCCTAAGTTGTGCAATCACTTGTTTCAGATGAAATGAGAATAGCCTCTCTGAAACACGTGTGGATGTGTTATATGAGGGTGCACTGCATATCCTTCTTGTATGTATTAGCTAGCTGTTGTAGGCTTGGAGGTTTCTGTTTATTTTTATGCTTTATCATAGGCTTCATTTTGTCCACCTTGATTGTTGATTTGCTTGTGTGCTACCTTCACTATAGATGCAGATTCTGCCTATCTCAGGAGATTTAGTGACTTATGGTCAGAAAATTATTCATCAAGGGAATTTTTCCAATTAGATTTTTTTTTTTGAATTTCTTGCTGGAGCTTTTCAAATTATAGCATTTCTTCGTTGAAAAGAGCTTGATCGGTTACATTATGCATATTTTTTCTTTACTTTTGGGTTCAAAAACTTTACACTGGCAGTTCCTGGGCTGAAATTGGACAAGTGGATGGGGCCAACAATCAAAATGTCACTACCAAGTTTTAGGTAAATATCAATGCGATTGGTGTTTAGAGAATCACATGTTGCATGACAACCAAAATTATCCATGTTGTGAAAATGCAGTGGCCGTACAATGCATAATCCCAACCTTCTCAAGTATTCATGCAATATCGAGTGCAGGTACCTTTTTTTTTTTTTTTTTTTTGTGCCCTTTTTTATTATTATTATTATTTTTTTTGTGCTTATAATATTAGATGATGCTTTGGGAACAAAAAATGGGCAAAATACATTCCTTTGATCCACATTTATTTCCTGAATAGGTCCTCATTTTATTTGACATTTCATTATTGAATATGCTTCCTAAATAAATTGCTGTTACAGGGTGCGAGCAGTGCAGCCAGCAAAAGTATCAGGCCCATTTCCAGCACCAAAGAATGACACGGAAGAATCTTTGGGCCACAACAATTGCAAATCAGCAGACTCTATTGCTGGACAACTCCTAGATAATGGACAGAACCTAAGCATATCTATTATGCTATCAAAACCCATATTGGCTTTGGAGTTAAGTTGTCTGAAAATGCAGGTTGAAGCCCCAATTGCCGTTTCTCTCTGCTCTAAAAATTCTCGCAGAACCTCTTTAGGAGTTCCTTAAAGAAACATGTATCGTTGCCTTCTTTTCTCCCTCCCTTATATTGTAGCACAATAAAATTTTCATAAAGTCCAAATTGCCACCATTTGTATTTTATCATTGATTCGATCAATTTATGCATATTATAAAATAAAAGATTTAAAATTCACAGTAAAACATTCTTTCTTTACTCGATCTTTACAAAAAATTTCTACATTCCACAGCATGGACAAATCCCAGGAACAAACAAACCAATACAATTATCTTCTTTGACAAGTGCTTTTTTGCAATAACAATCCAACTTTACTTACAATTGAATCTATATTCCCATCAAAGAACTGATCAGCTGATCCGATCAGAATGCTTCTGGTAGAGGCCGCCCTTCCAAAAATGCCTTGAACAGCACCAAGGATCTTTCAGGCTGGGAGAATGGAGCTTCATGGGACGCTCCCCTGATAGTGGCGAAAGATAGTATATTGCCGTAGACTTGAGTCCACCCACCAACCTGAGGGTGAGAACCCAATCAAAACCCAACCAAATCTAATAACTCCACTATCCAATCTAAGTTTCTATATTCTTAAATGAGACTTACCTGCTGTCCTTCAAACCAAACTCTGTAAGGCACAGAGGTTTTCAATCCCAATTCCTCGGCCAGTCCACGGACTAATGTTCGACTCCCAGTCAAGGGAATAACAGAATCTTGATCTCCACTGCATTTAAAAGAGCCAGCGTAAATTTTTTTTTTTTCTTTAATGACCTGAATCCTCCAAGAAGCATACAGCAAACCAACAAGATATGCATTTACCTGTAAACCAAGACCGGAATTCCTGCCTTGATGAGTCTGCCCACAATTGTAATTGTTGGTATCTCCAAATCCAGTAACTCATAATCGAGAATGCTGTAATAAAAAATAGTAGGAAGAGAAATTGTTGAAAAGCTCAACGAACAAGGAGAAAAAGAATAATGCAAATTGTTAGGCAGTATCTTGTTAGCTGCTATAGAATAAGCAAAGCATTGCAATATGAGTTCCTGTGAAAGAGAATTACTTGCTACAGACAGTCCATTGTCGAACACCTACAAGGCGTGCATGGAGAGCTATCTGCACGTCTGGCCTGTTGAGATAATTAACTGTTTCATCTTCTACACATACATCTATATTATCAGCAACTTGCTGTAGAACCAAAAGAAAAAAAAAAGGACAGGAAAAAACCAGTGTAACAATTAGCAATTGGCTGCAGATGATAGCAAATGAAAAATAAAATCAGAATTTTTGCCATTAAAAGAAAGGCTTATCAAATGATATAATCCACTTACTTGTGGACTTAGGGCTTTTGACTGTGAGAGCAATGATGATATACAGACATCAAGGGTAACATCATACTTGTCCACAAATCTACTAGTTTCTCTACTCACTTGGCCCATCACCCTTGAGCATAGAGGAGAAACTGAATCCCTGTAGTATTCACTTACATACCTTGAGTAGTTACAAACTGAAGTGAACATTTTATAGGTTGTGTCTGATATCAATCCATGAGACCAGAAAAATTCAGCCCTTGAATTGAAATCTGTAGCAAACTCCAAAACTGGATTGCCTAGCTGCAACCAAATAAAGAAAACCCTTGAATTAAACTCTTCTATAGACTTTAATTTTTGAAGCACAGTAACTTCTGTAAACAAAAAATTGTAATCCTTCTTTTTTTTTTTTTTACTACTTACGGCAATTCCTTTCAAATTGAACAACTTCTGCTTCTTGTTAAATTCAAGCATGAGTTCTGACAGTTGAGGTACATAATGACCTAGCATTTCATTATGAAGAATCAAAGAATTAGTCCTAATCTATTTTCAATCTTATTAGCCTGGAAATATATATAAATTGTTTTTAACAGCAAAACAATACCAGCATAGCTTTCTCCAGCGATGAACAAGATTCTGTTTCTGTACTGTGGGAATTTGACTAACCACTTTTGCAAGAAAACCAGATTGTCCCTAGCTATAGATGACAAAAGACAAAAATAGGTTCAAAAAATAAAGGTATATGACTGTAAAGATTAACTTTTTCTGCTGAAATGCAAAATAACAAAAAAAGCACAGTAAGCATTGAAATTAAATGGCATATCTGTAAAGTGAGAAGGGAATAAGAAATAAATTCATTATTTGAAGTTTTTGAGTAGAAAGAACTCTACGCAGCCAATAAAAAATTAACCCAGAAATTTTAAAAACGGATTAAAGAAAGAAGAAAATAGAAAGAAGTTGACTTTGAATATTTGATACACAAACTCTGTTTCTTTTCAATTCAAATAATTTTTGAATTGACAGTTCCTTATTCCTCCCTTCTCTCGCAATATTTCCACTTAAAAAATTACAAGAAAGCTAAGCAATTTGATGGTGAAAACAAATGAAAAAAGTATAAAAATTGGAGGAAACATACCAGTGATCTTGTCATTAACAGCCTCATAGGCAGAGGTATCAGTGGAATAAGAGAAACCAACTCCAATTGGTGTCTCCAGATACAACATATTGGCTTCTGCAATGCAATAAGCGTGCTAAAGATCAAAACTTTATGGATTGTTTATTCAAAAAATAATTTAGTTGTATACTGACCTCTGTTCCAGCTATACTCGTTTTTGACAAGAGCCTCCCCACTAGGCCTAAATGGCCCATTTTCAGAAAATGCTCCAACTCCTAGAGAAGAGCAACCAGGCCCTGAAATGAAACATCAACAGAAGATGATCAAAACCCGAAAGGAAAAAAAAAAAAAAAAAAAAAGGAGGGTTTATGGGAGAGGACTTAAAATTTAAGACCTCCATTTAGCCAGAGAACAAGAGGCTTAGAAGCTGGATCTGTTTCTGCTTCAGCAAAGTAGTAAAACAAAGCTTTCTGGTTTTTGTCATCAACGATCACATAACCCGAATACTGGTGGAACCCGACTTGGGGTTGACCCGGCAACTGAGTAATTCTATCAAACAGAGAGGGATTGGACTCGACTCCTGTGGAAAAACAAAGTGGAAGCAAAACTAGAGCCAATGCCATTATTTCCCTTGTGATATAAGGCATGGTTTCAAAACCGGATAGCAAAGAACCCAGAGGGAGAAATAGTGTAAAAAGAAAGAGAAGTTAGCTAAAATGTTGCTAAGTGGGGGGGGCATTATATAAAGCCTGTAACAGAACTTAGGAAAAGATTCATAGATACTGTATATTTGTGTATTATTATTATTACATAAAAATAATTTAAAAAATATGTTCCTTTTGAAAGACTGGATTTTGGAGAAGAAACAGATGGGTGTGAGTTGGAGTGATGACTTTTGGGGGTCTATTATCTCAGATTCTCATTCAGCAAAAGATAATGGTCTAAGACCTTACTTATTTACTTACTGAGCCTTGAATTTGCTTACGGAATTTACAGCTCTACTGTGTTTGTTTTTAGCGTTAGAAGTAAAGCCAAAATACAATTAGTACTAACAGTATCAGCTTGCGTAATCTACAGTGTAATTTTTCTTTTTCAATTTTTCTTAAAGGCAAAACCATTTTGGTGAATAGAGAATATGACTAAATTTTTTTTATGCAAAATTTTATATGAAAATGGTTTTAATATTTTTTACAAAAAAAGGTGAGACAGAATCATGATTCATGACAACTATATGTTGTTAATGGCTACAAGCAATCAGGGCTTTCTTTTTGGTTTTCCCAGGAAAAAATACATAAATAAATTGGCTCAGACACATTGACAGTCACTTGAAGCCTGCATTGAATCATCATATTAGCATATAACAAAAACAAAACATATCTTGAATTGTTTACATTTCTTTTATTTTGTTTCTAAGATTAGTACAGAAAATTTCTGGTAAATAATTTTTTGGGCAGATTTACTAATGCTTAACCATTTGTACCAATGATGAATTTGGTACTTTGCATATATATATTATTAATATAAATATTATTTAGTAAATTTGCCGATTAGTTTCCTTCTAATATATACTAATTCATTTACTTAACTATTTACTTTATCTTAATATATTTTTATTTATTATAATTTTTAATAGGTAATATCAATTATGATATATTTTGTAAATATTTAATATATCTCTTATTTTTATTTACATAAAAAATTAATTACTTTTAAAATTCTTATTACCTATTATTTTATTATTATTTTAAATTCTAAAATTATTTTTATATCTTTTTAAATAAAATTTATTGTGTTTAAATTTATTTCAAACTTTTCTATTAAATTATTTATATTTTTATATTACATTATATTAATTTAATTATTTTTAATTTAATTTTAATTTAATCTTTATTGAATATCTAACTCGCGATTATTTGAATTATTTGGTCTATTGATTTAAATGCAGGACTGAAATTAAAAACATTGGTTTGACTTGTCTTAAAAGGCCTTGTGTTTTGTTTGGGCAGTGATCACTCTCATTGTTGTTAAAATCGGATTAAATTAGTTGATCGAACTAAAAAATTAAGAACCGAATTAAGATCGATCCGGTCAATTTCAATAAATCATCCCAAAAATTGGTTAAAAATTAATAAATCGGCCGGTTAATCTGTGAATTGGTTAAATCAGGTTGGTTTTTTTTGTTCTAGCGGGTCAGATTTTTTTTATTTTTTTATTTTTAATCAAAAATAATAAATTTTAAATTATATTTATTTTTATCATATATATAATAAATGTCAAATTATATATATATACACACACACACACACATATATATATATATATATATATATATATATATATATATATATATATATATATATATTGGTTTTTTTCCTGTTTAATATATTCAATTCCGGTCAAATCTCTGACCCCTTGATCCGCTGTTTTCATTGATTTTTTTTAACTGATTTGGTTTTAAAAATATTAATCACTGTATTATTTTTATTTATTTTTATCAGAATTTTTTTTTATTTTTAATCAAAAATAATAAATATCAAATTATATTTATTTTTATCATATATATAATAAATATCAATTATATATATATATATATATATATATATATATATATATATATATATATCAATTTTTTTTATTTAACAAGTTCAATTTCGATCGAATCTCTGATCCTATTTTTATCGATTTTCTAATCGGTCCAGTTTTAAACACATTAGTCACTGCACAAGGAAGAGTGATTAATAGAAACTAGAGTAAAAGAATAAAGCGTAAAGACAGGAGGACATGTCCCAGCAGGGACACCGTGGTGGTGGTTAAGTGCTATGGCCTGGGACCATTTAGTCCTGGGTTCGATTTCCTGGCAGCATTGAGTATTTGATTAATTGTTGGTATATTGTAAATTTAACTGTGTCGTAAATATCCTTAGATATAGTTTTATACTGATAATACAACTCTGACTCATGCCTGAAAGATTAAATTTTTTTTACTACACTTGATCACGTAAGTGTTCATTCTATATTGTATTAAGATTAAAATTATTTTAATACACTTGAATACTACGTGATGATTCATATCCTGTATAATGTAAAAAAAAGAAGACAGGAGGACGTTCACGAGTCTCTCTTTGCCTTTGCCCTTGGAGTGAGCGATCTTATGGTCCCTAGGGCTATAAATGGGCCATGGAAGCAACATAGCATTGCCTTTCCAGTCCCCACCCTTTCTTACTGGACTAGTGGACTGCTGGCAGAAGGCATTTGTGAATTGTGATTGTAAAAAAAGCCTGTTTATTTTTGCCCCAACTTTTATTATTTTCTTTCCACTAATACATTTATAGTGTATTCATACACTTACACAAGCCAAGGTATATAATTTGTTATGCTCTAGTGCAATTATAATTTATAATGAACAATAAGCAAATATGATTTAATATTATTTATCAAGTGTTTGAAGGTACAAGAGATGTAAATTATTCCAATTTTATTATTACATATTAACATTATATAGATAGAAAAATGGCCTTTTTCTCATTATTTTCTTTATCAGATTATACTGTGGCAAAACCCATGTTGATGTTGGAGTTTAACAGAAAATGTTAGTGAGCTACTGAGAATTAGTGTCTATTGTTTACTTTTTGGATAGTTTATTCTAATTTAACTCTGTCCCACACAAGCCTTCACACACACAAAACAGTGACAAATATACAAACAAAAGTAGTCAATAAAAATTTAAAACTATAAAATATGCAATAGCATGAATTGTTTTTGAGATATTCAAATATCAATGCCTTTCTGATTATATAACTTATATTTGCTAAGTGTATACAGTATATACTAATTTTATATAGGAATCAAAGAAATTCAAATATCAATGCCTTTCTGCTTTAACAATTATTGATGTATGGAATACACATGTCATCCTTTGATTGGTTCTTCCTTTTTGGAAGATTCAGGGTTATTAGTAAACAACTACTCTGTCCCTCCAATTTGTTTCTTTGGCATCTTGGCAAGGAAATTCAAGAAAAGTATCAAACTTTATAACATTTTTATTTACTTCCCCCAATTCCCACATGATCAAATGTCTTAAAGCTAAACAAATCCCTTTCAAATTTCAGCCTTATTAGACTTATACAACTATATATATGTATCACTGCTATGAATATTAAATTTAATCAATATAACAATATTAGTTTAATATTATTTGATGTTAAAACTTAAAAGTACTGTATACAAATATTATCAATAAGTTGATTTTGTTATTAAATGTTTTTAATTAATAGTATTTACTAAAAACTCTGTATATACAAATATATATTATATATATTTGGAAAAAGCTAACTTACTTTCTTATATAGTTCATAATACAGCTTTGGTATCCCATTTTTTCACCAATAAATCTGATATGTACTAGCAAGTTATATATGTTTCAATAAAAAAAATGATAAAATAGCTAATAGCTATATTATACTAAAGCCTTTCTTTGTTCCCTTTTTCCCATCTAGAATTGCAAAATTGCAAACAAATTGCTATTGCTTTTCAAAGAGACAGTCGAAGGAGTCAAGTCTATGGAAGATGCATAGGTTTTCAACTATACATAACTCCCCATGCATAAAGTAAGCATTGGAACTCCATCAATGGGAATTGTAAAAGTTACAACTTTAATTAATTTCTTTCTTTCTAGGTTTAGGAAAAAGTATTTACGTGTAGTATGGTAGTACTAATTTATCTATCAAAAGGCGTATGTACAAATCATACATTTTTCAATAATATTAAGAATTAATAAAAGATTAATTAAGTTAATATCAAGTTTAAAGTTAAAAAATTTCAATTTTTTAATCATTAAAAGTAAAACTGTAAAATAAATGGTGTTAAGTAATAAGTGATAAGATCACAAGCTTAATAGGGTGGGAACATTAATTAATTAAAAAAAAAAAGATATAGGATATTTACAATTAATATTTGGTTAATATATAAATTTATCTTGAATTTTGTATATTTTATAATTATATATTATATTTTTATTTTGTGTCAATTCTTCAATAATTTCAAAACTTAATTGCTATTTTATCCTAAGTCATAATTATTAGAAAAAATTTATTAATTAAAAAGTTAAACATTAAATTGATCCTTAAACTGATTATATCATGTTATTAATTTAAGTTTAAATTTCATTGAAGTTAATTAAACTCTTTAACTTTGTAAATTTAATTAATTAAGCATCAATTTGATTATTAGTAATTTATCAAATTCACAAAAGTTAAAGAACCTATTTAATTTCTATCAAGATTTAAAAATTAAATTAATAATATAATATAATAAGTTTTAAGGTTAATTTCAATTTTTAGGAAAATATTATTAGTATTATTATTTTTAATTTAATTTTTGGGTAAAACTGATAAAATGGATATCAAATAAAAAAAACAGTAAAATTTAGGATAAATTTATTGATAAAGACTCAATATTTCAACAATGTGAACATTCTCATGAAAAAATAGCTTAGATATAAAAAAATCTGATTGGAACACGATTAAGTTAAAAAGAGAATTATAGTTCATTGGAGAATAGAGTGATGTGATAGTGAGGTCAAGAGAGGAATGATTTCCACTACCTGGTAGTTGATACATGCGAAAGAGACATTTTCACCCAAAGCAAAATTTACCAACCATTCAATAATTTATATTTTAATTTGTAGAGACAAAAAGCAAAACACTAGTTGCTAATGCTATTATAGAAAAAGCAACCACATAATTTATATATATTGGTGTTGGAAACATTACCATTACCATTAACATTTACCAACCACCTCTATCAACTATGTTCTCTTTAATTTGTCCCTTTATTGATGACCCATCTGAACTAACTTCCATACAAACTTTCACAATAAGAAGATTATATATTTATAAAAGATGTGTTAAAAGTGTATTTTAGAAGAGTTGAACTTAATCCATTATAATCATTTCTATGTAATAATTGCGAAGAAAAACAAAAAGAAACCAATATCCATGTAGGCTAAATCCTTGCTTCTTTCTAGGCAATTTTGCCTCATCACTTCTTTTTTTTTTTAAAAAAAAAGAAATAGGATAAACTATAATGGTGTGTTTAAATTTAACATAAATGGGGTCGTGTCACTAAGCAAAAAGTGAAAAACTGGTAGATAAGAGGATTAGCTAGTTAGCTAGAGAGAAAAAGGTTCAAAAATCAAAATCAGCTTTGGATTGGAGTTTCTTTCCCTTCTTTCCCCATGCGCACCTTTCCACCATAAGCAAAGAAATATTCTTTTTCTCTGTTAATAAACCCACTATATATTTTATATATGAGTTCACATGATTGCCCATCAAGTTCACAGTATATGTTAAAACACCCCACTTTGTTTATGCTTGTTACATATTACTACTACTACTTTAGGGTAGTGTGCCCTTAATAATTAATATGTTTATGTTTATATATCAGTTTCAGGGCAGGAGGGCAAAACAACAAGACCTGCAGCGCGTGCTAAGTGCCATATATATAGACACTGCATTGAAAGAGACTGCTCTGTATTTTCGATACATATCTTAATTAATTATATGTAACTGAAAAAAATATATACTTCTACTTTTTAAAACTTATTATTCTACTATCCGAATATATTTTTTTTTTAATTCAATAAATTTCTCAACTTTTAAAAATAATTTTATATTAATATTTTTAACTCTTTTTCACTTACTAAAATGTTGATTTATAACTATTATATTCCTATGATAAAAAAATATATAAAAAGAATTTTTAGATTATTAAATATTAAAATAATATTTTAAATGGAGCTGGAGAGTTACAAATTAATATCTGAAAACCGATTAAAAATACTAGTAAGAGATTATTTTTAAAAATTATAAAATTCATCAAATAAAAAAAAATTATTCAGATAGCAAATTTTAAAAAGTTTAAATACTAGGATTGTATTTTCCTATTGTAATATTTATCCAAATCCAAAATCTTCCAACGGCAACAAATTGGCAACGTTCCACTGGAAGAGTGACAAAGCTCAGTGTTGTTGTGGCTGTCTTTATATACATTTACAGCTCCTCCTCTTGACCCCAGCAAACAGGAAATTTGGGGCTCCACTGCCAAATTTGCTTTTTGGGTTTCAATTTTTCAAACTACTATTCTTCTAGTACCTGTAAAATTATTAGTGCTGCTAAATTAATAAATTTTCATACAACTGGCAACTAACCATGTACCTATAATATTAAAGGAGCTTTTCCGCTTTGGCATTAATTAATTAGCACTCGATCCATCATTAATTATGTTCTTTTGTTTGGGGTAGTTGAAGAAAAATTTAATAGACACAATAAACTTCACCTATTCAACTACCACACCTTGCATGCGGAGGATCCAAAGATGGGTATGGCCTATCGCCTATGGTACATGGGACATGGGAGCATATTCCAAATGCTTTGCACACTAGTAAGAACTATTGAAAGAATCATATTATATGATTTACATGATGGTGGATTTACCAAAAAGATGATTCCAGATCGAAATCCATATTTCAGAATGATTTCAGGTTTAAATTCTAGCCACTTTTCGACTAAGTTCTGATAGATTATGACAAAACTCAATTTTCTGATTTATTTTGATCATTTTTTTTTCTTTTTTTTTTTTTATATATATCTTTTGGGGAAAAAATTCACTAAGTTTAGGTCCAGTATGGGAAGGACAGGTTAAGGACCGAATCCGAATTCCATCCCGTGAACAGGGCTAAATGGCTGGCTGCGTTGCAAATCTAATGCTTAAAATTTTATTTTTACTTTTAGAAAATTTGACAACTTCTTGGTCCTTAAGGCCACTTCTTGTAGTGTTTAAGAAGGGAGGTGGCCTCTTTTATTCAAATAGGCACACTTTTTATATATTTAGTAAATTGCTGGATATTTTTATATAATAATTTTTTATGTGTAATACTTTAAGTATTTAAAAAATTTTATAAAATTTATAATTTGATAATTTTTGATATAATAAATTCAATAATATATTTTTTATATTAAATAAAAATCAAATGGATAGAAAAAATACATTATAAATTTTGTATATTATATCTAACGATTTAGATTTAACGCATTTATAATGTATTTTTAGATGTTAGTTTGATTTTTATTTAGTATAAAAAAATATATTATTAAATTTATTATATTAAAAACTATCAAATTATAATTTTTATAAAATTTTTTAAATATCTAAAATGTGATATATGAGAGACTCCTATATAAAAATACACAGCAACCATCCTCAATTTTTTTTTTTTTTTTTTTTTTTTTTTTTGGGTTTGAAATATTTTTGACCCTCTACATTGGGACATTTGTCCATGGACAGCCCAAGAATGTGAATTGTTCAGGTTATCTGGTTTGACTGGATCAGAGAGGAAACCCAGAAAAAGAATTATCGAAATGCCCAAATCGTTTTGGATTTGAAAACGAAAAAGACTGGAAAGGAAAAGAAAAGCATTTGACTACTGTACTCGTGTCCATATCGCCTTCTCGCAAACCATAAAAGGCAGTCTACAGCCATGGCTGGCAAGGACAAAGATGAAGACTGCAATGTCACTAATATGAATGAATTAAGATGGATAAACGAGTTTGGGTGAGAATTGTCACGCCTACAGTCTTGTTCCTCGAAATGTAAGGAATGGTCAAGTTTATCTAGGCATTTTATTCCTAATTCAAGCCATATTTTGGGTTAATTGTTATTTTTTTCTATAAAATAATTTAATATACTAAATTTTTATACTTTTTCAAAAATACACCCCTCTTATAAATATCATAATATTACCTCAGTCAATCTAATTTTATCATATCAATCATTAGTCTATAATCCATTAGTCAATAAGCAGAAATATCATTATTTTTTATTTTTATTTAATTATATTTTATTTTTATTTTAAAAAATATTTTTTAAAATTAAAAAATTTATTTTTAAATTTTTTGACAAATTTATTTATTTTTATATTTTTGATAAATTTTAAAATAAAAAATAAACAAAAATAATTTTTATTTGTTATTTTTTATTTTAAAAAATAATTTAAGAAGAAATTAAATTATTTTTTCTTAAATTTTTTAATATAAATAAAAAATTTATTTTTATATTTTTGACAAATTAAAAAATATAAAATAAAAAATATTTTTTAAAAAATATTTTTATTTTTAAATTTGATAAAAATATGAAAATATATTTTTTAACCCTATTTTTCTCGGTGGCCTGATACCTGTTATCCTTGCATTAACAAAGTTAGGTAATGGAAATCATAGGATGAACCATTCTGAGCCCTTAGATCTCTTCTCTAAACAGCTGATATGGCAGGAGCACCAGCCAAATATCAAGATATTCTGTTGAAAATAGAAAAATCCGTTTCAATAAAGGGTTATACAATATGGCACGCCAAAACAACACTTAGTTTTGTTTGAGATTCTAGTATTTTAGGGTCTAATTACAGTATCAATTGTAATAAACGACTACTCTTTACTTCTTTTTTTTCCCCCTTGACTTGATCATATTAGCATCGTGCGTGTACAGAACCAAGTCAAAAAGCACTAGACTAGTGCCAGGTTTGTGTGATGGAGAATAGATGACCCCCTTGGCCATTGGTTGAGAATCTTCCGTTCAGCACTACTTCGATGATAACTCGCTAGACTAATCTAATCAGTAATCTCAGTAATAAATTCAACATCTTTAATCATGATTTCTCGGTAAGATAAAATCTCATCCATCGGTTGAAATGACATCTACATTTGCCTTTCCCCCTTCCATCCTCGCTTGTCTGCCACTTGTGGACGAGAAATCCAGTGGCCATCCATTCATCAATTGAAGAATAGGGCATAGATAGATATTTACCAACAAACAGAAGAAAACACGCAAAATAAAATACAAATATCTCAGGACCACCATCATCAGCTGTAGTCCCCTAGTTGTCCAGAAGATTTGTGTGTTATATTAGTGGAAGAGTCTTGATCAATTTCTTTGCGAGATGCTTCCCACAGTCGATGTTCTATCCCTAGCTTCCTCAGCTCCATTAGGCCTTGCTCAACTGAATATGGATCAAAAGTTGTTGCAATCCACTCCCCTTGTGGTTTTGAAGGAATTACTGAGCAGTAAATAAGTAATGAAAAAAGTGAAGCTTACCATCAACAGCATCATGTGAACTTGGTGAGTGCCCACAGCGGTTGATCCAAAACTGAAGTCGTTCTTTGGCAATGTCCTCCTCTATACCATTGGCTTTGGCTGTGCTCCAAAAATAAGTAAGCCATGCCTGCGCAAGTTAAATATATTGTAGATTAATTAGATCCAGCATGACATACAAATAAATTGTACACATACATATTAATTTCAAAGAGAAAGGGCATTGAAGCAAATGTGCAGACTCCGTTTCTTAAATTAGGACCCTTCCCCTCTGTGGGCTATTGACTGGAAGTATCTTGGAGGCAAAAGAAATGAAAGATGAAAGAATACAATAATTCACATAGTTAAGCACTTAAAGGGCAAAAATGGGGCTGATGCTAAATTCTCTCACAACCCTGGAAACTGGTCCGAATGCATTTAAAGGATGTCATTATTATTAGTTGAGATCTATTGCCAAATACCTCTATATCATGATACATCCAGGGTGATCTAGGCCAATTATAACAGCAATCCAACAAAAGCATCAATCTTACAATCCAGAAAGTAAAGATCATAAAAATGCTAGAAATAATTGAGATATGAACATGGGTAGAAAAGGAAAAATGCCATTACCTCCTTGAAAAGAACATCTTCAGATTCCTCAGGACTTAATTCTGAGACAGAACAGATGGACTGGAATTATTAAAATCATAATGGCTATCAACTTTATTTGACATGAAGGGTAGTAGTAGGTCATCCAACTATTGATTTCAGCACAGAGTAACAGATTACATTGCAAAATGCATCAAGTAACCCAAATATGACTTACCAACTGCCTCCATATATTTTGGATCACCTGGCGATTTGAGATCTGAAAGCAGCATTGAGCAAAGTCCACATTCAGTCCACATCATTAAAGCAGGATTTAAAAATATTTGTGGCATTATCAACAAAAAGGAAAAACAGATGAAAAAAACACAATGAATAAAAAATGAATCAAATAGAGTTGGAATCAGCAGAGAATTAAGTTGAGCATGTTATGAGGTCATTCAACTCATACCTGAGATGGACAGTCGAGCAGAATTTGAACGTCGTTGTTGAGCTAATGCAAGCACAATAGCATCCTCCACCTTGAAAGTAAGCAACATGATATTATGGACGAGTTGCACTTTTCAGTAAAGTCTAAACCATGTAAAATGACTGCTAATAAAGAAAGTAGAGAACAGAGAAGGAACCAAACACTTAGAAAACAAGCAAGACATTAGAAAAGAAAACCTTCAAGGAAGCAAGCTCCTTCAAGCCCATTTCAACTGAGAGCATACTCTCTATGTTTCCTTCTCCAGTTAGATCACTCAGGTCCTGAGCAAGTTTGCTTCTATTTTCATTGTAGTCATCACCTACTCAAAGTTATAAGAATTAAATCCTAAACATAATTATGGAGGTAAACAACACAATGCATAATACCATGAAATATATAGGAAGAAGGTATCCAGTAATGTTGTCAGTGATGAATCAAAAACATTAATTGCAAAATCAGTAGGCACCACCTTTTTCCCAACATTCTTCCTTTGCCTTTTGACCGGCGGAGACAACCACCTCAAATGGAAGAGGTGCTAAGGATGACCAGTACTCATGCTTTGATGCAGCAATATCTGCACAAATACCTAAACATGAAAAAAAAAACAATAATTTAGTCAGAGGTGAATGGATGAACTGCATATGGTTTGCTTATCAGAACAAAATCCAGGGAGGAATTATGCAATAATGTCAGCAGATATATACTACAACGCAGCATGATGCAGAATTAATCCAATTGTATGCCAACTTGGAATCCCATGTGAATATTTAAAGAAATCTAACTTTTGAGCAAGTCCATATAAAGGAGGAAACAGTATTGCAATTGTAAGCTCAGAGGTAACTAATTTCAATCCATGGTAAGAAGTTATACCCAGAATGGTAAAGGATAAGCTTTGCTATGTTGACTTATAATACATGGAGAACAAATTGAACTAATAAGATTTTGAAAATAGGAAGAAAATTCCAATGAAAAATCAAAAACACATCTTGACAAGTAGTTTACCATATTTTGCAGCTAAGCCCCAATAGCGAGCAAGCCAACACCTCTTAAGAACAACTTCTTCCTGAAATGCAAATACAGTAAATAAGTAGTTTTCAAATGATTATTAAGAGGCTGCCTGCAACTATATAAGCACAAACCATTTCTTTCTGAGTCAATATCATTCTTTGTGTCATTGATCGAAGGGATTTCACTTCAGATTCAGCTCCTTGAAGCTGTTGTACAACAACTGTAGCCTCCTCTTTTGCATTCTGATTTAAAAAAATAGATTCACACACATTACACCTAATATCAGCAGTAGTACAAAGCTAAATAAAACAGCTAATCTGTCAGTGGAGACAAATATAGCACAAGGCACTCAACGACCAAGTGATAGCACACTTACCTCCAGTTCAGACCGAATAGATGCCATTTCCTTATCCACCACATTGTTTTGTTTTGCATCCTTGAGTACAGCCTGAAGAAATCAAAGTTAGAAAATATAAAACCATCCCCACTTTTTTACTTTAAAAACTGTAAATCAAATACTCTACAATCAGTTGAAAAATGTCCTTCCTATTATAATGCAATCTCCTAATTGACAATGCGAACTCAAGATTGTGGTCCATATTTCAAATGAAATGGAATCAACTATCTGCATTACCTCTCTTTGACGCAATGCAGCTTCCTTTCTGCAGGTGAAAGCACCACATGTCATAACAAAGACATTAAGAAGTAAAATGTAGAACTAACAAAGTTTTTTGAACTAAAATTTACCTGCTCAACAATTTTGCTTCCAAAGATACTCCCTCGCCAAGAGCAGCAACCTAAAGACCGAAAATTATGTCAGTAAAACTCCAGGGTTTGGGGTTGAAGGAGGTCACTATAAGTTTTTCCATAATTTTACAAAATTAGTTATACAAGGAAAAGCACAACTCAATTCAGAATAAAAGTTCCCATTTTACATGGAGTATATCAGTCATGAAATTAAAATGGCTAAAATTCTGCAATCCTGATGGGAAGTCTAACAACAATGCAGCCAAAGTGGTGAACATTACAAATATTAGCTAACAATCAAGCAAAAAGCAATCACCTGTTTCTCAAGCTCTCTAACTCTAGCCTCTGCTTCCTTACATCTCTCCTCCTCAAGCCTGAGCTGTATAGTGCATTCGGAGTTCCATTGTACTAAAATAAGTGAATGACTAATATACTCTTTGCGCATACGAAAAGAAACAAAATTACCGCACCTTCTCAATGATGTTCTCGTTCTCTTCTTGTAGCATATCAAGCTGCAAAGGTGAGACAATCCCTCAATAATGGAAAACCAAAAAGATCCATTTTTGCATTGAATTAATATTTACTCCATAATTAACATACTTCATCACGAAGTGCAGATGCCTCACGCTGATCCCCTATATCTTTAGATTTCCGATGTCCCAAATCTGACAAGAATCTGCAATCATACCAATTTAGCTGTTTCATCAGTTATCAATACAAAAATTTTCCAAGTAGTCTATAGATGTCATGCTACCTTTTACCATCTGTCTGCCCGTTTCTGGGAGGCTCCGTGGGTGGTAAAGAGAATGCAGTCCCGAGTGATCCTTTACTAGGTGGCACTGGCGGCGTAGCTGTTCGAAGAGACATTGAAGGCCTTCCAGCTGATGTTGAGCGAACCGATGTAGGTTGAGTTTCCTCTGCCATGTTTCCAGCTAACTAAATTTAAAATGCAAGAAAAAAGAAAAAAAATTCAAGATATTCACTCCAAATGTAGAGAAAACTGAAGTAAGCATTCAAAACGGCAAAAGCTACAGAAACATACGGCAGGTGAAGGAGATCTACTAGTGATCCTGCTAGGTTGAACTGAAGCAGGTTTACTATTACTAGAGGCAGTAGAGTTAAGATTCCTAGAAAGCGAGAGAGGCGGTGGTACACTATATCGAAACCCTAGATCGTCATCCTCTTCGTCGTCATCATCAGCCGTTTGAGAAGCCATAACCTGCGCCAGTCGCTGAGCCGCCGCTTTGGCAGCGAAATTCTGGTTTCTCTTAATACTAGAAATTCCGGAAACAGAAGAGGAGCGCGAGTGATGTTGACGAGCAGGCGACATTGCCGCCGGAGATGAGGCGGCGCTGGAGTCGCTACTCCATTGACGCGCGTAGTCTATTCTGTTCCGGTCCATAAAAATTGTAA
Organism: Aleurites moluccanus; assembly: GCA_948193065.1. Lineage (NCBI taxonomy): Eukaryota > Viridiplantae > Streptophyta > Magnoliopsida > Malpighiales > Euphorbiaceae > Aleurites > Aleurites moluccanus. Next base: position 35,732 of record CANXYC012421017.1, on the reverse strand, counting down.
TAAAAGGGATTATTATGATATCTAGAAATGGGAAATTATCCAATGCCTAAATATTCGGGATAGACAAGAGACGATTTGTCGGTCTGCTCTTTTAACTATCAGCAGTAGAAATACAGAGGCTGTGTGACTTGTGGGAGGGCGCGCGTGTAACTGAATTAATGAGAAGTGGTAACGGAACGGGACGGAGATATCATTATGAGTTATCAGATATGCCTTGCCCACACTCCCACGCCACAATTACTGAGAGCAGTCGGCACCTAAACAATTTTTTGAAACTTCTTACTTTGAATTGCTATGGTAAAATCAAGACGTCCATAGGGGTAAAAAAGTCTGATGATAAAAATATTTATATATTTAATATATTCTTTGCATAATTTTTATAAAAAAATAAATAGTAAATTTTTAAGTGCGTTAATTATTATTTCCATTTTATACATTTCTATAAAGCAATTACAGTAACTATCCATCTTTTTCACAAAAATCTGACAAAATAGTTTGAATCATAAATAATAAATTATTTTATAAGAGAATCAAATACTGTGGCGAAGTTAGATTTTACAATTAAGAAGTAACAAAATATAAATTTTTTGCTTAAAAAGAAAATTAATGCAACATATATTAAAATAAATTAAATTAACTAAATAGTTAAATACTTTAATAATTTAAAAAAAAAGTATATATTATTTTTTAATTCTTATAATTAAGGAGGCAATTAAAGTGTTTTTACCATCAAGTGATATTTTAATCATAATGAATGCAAATAAAATATTATAAAATATAAACAAACAATGTGTTAAGAAAGTTAGCATTAATATATACCTATAAATTTAATTATTTAGTCATTAAAATTTAACATTAATATATACCTATAAATTTAATTATTTAACCTTTAAAATTTAGTGTAATTAATATTTTCGTTCTTTTATTTTTTTATAAACTAATTAATTAGATGCACGAGCAATGTGTTTATTAAATTTTGGCTTATCGGTTGAAAAATAGTGTTTCTTCTTCCTTTTTCTTTTTTTTTTTTTGGTGGAATTCATGGAAAATGCTTGAACAGGAAACCCTTCATTCTTTATCTTCATTTATGATTTATTAGGTACACTTGCAGAGCCATGAATAAAAAGTATAGATAGAGCGGGTTCTAAGTGTTCCTAGCAGGTTCATCTAATTTACCCATGTAAATTTCCGTTGTATCACTCGTGGAAATTGCTGAATTGGCTTGAAAGTATAACAAAAAAGGATTCCGAATTTTGAAGCTCCAGGTGGGAAAGAACCTTAGGCAGACATTGAAGTTCTTCCTGATTGCTTCTTTATCTTTGATGATAATGAGTGATACAAAGCCAAGAAAGCTATTGGATACTTGGAGTAAGTGCAGTGAATTTATTATTCTTTGGTGAAGCATATTGAAATTGAATGTTTAAAATAAATAAACATCAACATTTAAATAATATTTTATATTTGTAATATATATTATAAAATTAATATATGTAACAGGAAATTATTTGTTGTTAGGCTGAAATTTTTTTAGTTATTTGTTATTGGTGTAGACCATTTTTGCTGTGATTGATTGCTTGGAGGGCTGATTTAGGTTTATTAATGTTGTAATGTTGATTTGGGTGGTAGAATGTGAAAATTTAAGGGAAAATGAAAGATATATATGTCTTTTAATATATATTTAATGGTAAAAATAATAGAAGGATTAATATGTATGACGAAATAAAATATTATTAATTAATTAATTAATTTTTCAAAATAAAAATATGAAAATATTAATTATACAAAATTTAAGGGACTAAATAATAATTTGTCCATTTAATAATTATATTACTATGAAAAAAGAAAAAGTTAGATACAGTGCTGGTAAGATGTTTATTAAAGTTAGAAGTAAATAAAAAGCATTTAATAGCATGTGACACTCTTTATCCTTTAATAGTGTATATTTTTAATTTTGATTAATTTAGTAAAAAAGAAAAAATATTTATGATTTAATTAAGAGAAATTTAAATAATTATTTAAACAAAATAAGAAAAAATAAATATAATTATTTTCTTAATTATAGTTATGGTGTTGTTTTTGAAACAGAAACATGTTAATTGGTCATATATACAGTATGTATGGTTGAGTTGCTGCTTTCTTTTGATGGTTCTTAGGTACTGTCTGACATGATGGATACCTTCCCAATATTTACCTACGCATCATGCGTTATGGTGTTTTTATTATAAGATTAGAGTTGATATCAACTCTTTATCGCATTTTCCCTTCACTTAGTTTTTTTAGTTACATTTTAATAGTCCATTTATTTATTTATTTCCATTCTTCAACTGTGTTTTAATTTAAATGAATTTTATTTTTATCAATTTTTATTTTTGAAAAGATACAATTTATAATTCTTAATAAAAAAAGATAATTTATAGAATTCAATTATTTTAATATAAAAATTAATAATTTTCAAATTAAATAAACTCAAATCATGTCATTTTATAAAAATTTGATTTAAGTGATATTTTATTATGTTATAACATTCTAAAATTTTTAGTTATTATTGAATAAATATTGGTGTTTTGAAAAATAAAATAAATTGAATTCAGTATTTTTAAATACAGTGTACAAAATAATTTTTGCATATTAATTTAATTTTATACTGAATTTTTCAAATAAAATTTTCAAACCGAGCCTGTAATTCCATTTGATGTGTAGGATGTATGTGAATGTGCATGTGCATGTAAAATTCAAACACAATTATTATTTGATTAATGAATGGGAAACGATTAGTAAAGCTTGCAAGTTCCACTCGGAATCCTGATGCAAAAAATACAAAGCAGGGAAAGGGGAATGTGACTCTTCCAAAACATTTCCAAATTAGCTCTGAAACTTACCAATGCAATTGAGAATCTTCAGCTTTGAAACACGAGATTGTCTTCGTTTGGTATCCTCCTTATAGTTTGGGAGACAAGTCCCCAGTGCCCTGTTTTCTTCCATTAACTTGTTGATATGGGCACGAAGTTGTTTAATCACTTCTCTCTTTTCATCATTTCTCTTTATCAGCTCACTCTGTTGCCTTGAATTATCCTCAATAAGCTTTGATACCTTTAACTTAAGTTGATTCCATATTTTGTCTTTTTCTTGAGTACCCTTTTCAAGATCACCACCATCTATTATCTTTTTCAGCCCTTTTTCATTCACAGTTCCATCAATATCTTCTTCTTCTTCAATCTTCAAGTTGTTGCTCTGTTTATTTGAAATTGGAATTGGTGACTCATTCAAGGAATCCTGGTCGACACTTGAAATCTGAGTTTCAGGATCAGAATCTTGTTCCTGAACTTGAACAAAGTGGGAATGGGAGATCAGTGATTCCACTGTTTTGGTAGTTTCAGTATTTTCATTTTTTATGCTTTGGAGGAGCTTCAGTGAAGGAGAAGCAGAAGAAGGTGACCTCAAATGGGCAAGGTCTGTAGATCTTAATTGATCATACTTTTCAGCTAAGGAACAATACGAATGGTGCAAGTCCTGAACAATCTTTAAGAGCTCAGGTCTTCTCTTGTAGAACATTTCAGCTCTCTCTGTAAAAGAATCTCCATCATCCAGGATAGTGTTTACCATGATTTTAATCTTGTCATCCAAATCTGCATAATTTCCAAAAGATATAAGTAATTAGTGTTCAGTTCTTGAACCAGAAATAAGTAAGGTGATTGAAATAGACCTGACAGAGTGGCTTGAAGCCATGGTGATTGATGGAGAAGATTATTGCTACCAGACCACCATGAAATAGAATCAGAGAAATCATCTTTGGCTTCCACCATTGAAAATTGGGTCATGAAAATTTTGGAACGAAAAGCTTGATAAAAATTACGAAACCAATAACCAAGAAATTAGAAAAGAAAAAAAAAATGGGATGGGAGAGGGACTTGAAAACGATTGTTAAACTTTGAGGACTCCAACCAAACAATGTATTCAACTCTTTCTTCTCACTCGGACAAATTAAGGGGACAGCTGACTGATACTGGTTAGCAAATCATCATCCCGATTTTTTAATATTTTTTTTTCCCTTGACTCTCCACGCAAGTCTCTCCTAATTGCTAGGGGATATATGCGCGATTCTCGTCTATCCGTTGAGGCTTTTAATTAACTTTTAAATTTGAAGATTGCCCTGCTTAATCTACATATGTGTCAATTTACGAGTAACAATTAAGACGGGGAGAGAGTGCCTTGCAAATTCTATACATTTGCTCGATATTTTATTTTTCATTCAAAATATATTATTTTTTAGTACTTCAATTCCTAACTTATGAGATAGGTTAACTCGTTGTTTTATGAGACCGATATAGGTGCTGCTCCCCCAGTTTGCTAGTGCTATGATAACAAGCATATCATGCTTCTAATGATTATAATTGATTAATGAAAATTACTATATATTTAATTCAATTTACCCATAGGATTTTACAACATTTATAATATCATATCCAAATAATTAATGATAAAACGGAAACAAAAACACTAATATTCATTTGAAACATTAGTTTTCAATATCCTGTTTGATCATACTCCTACCCACCCCCACTTCAAAAATAAAAATAAAAACTCCTCAATTTAACCATTTCCTTAATTAACATGCTTTCACAATTGGTAGGTTGTGCAAGAGACATTTTCCTTCTTGGCTTAGCATATTCCTTGTTCAAAGTAAAGTGACAAAACAAGAGCAAGTTTTGTTAACAAAAGTCGGTCTATGTTTGGGCATGTAACCGTAAAATTCCAGGCAGATAGAATAAGCACGTGATATTCCATGGTCAACGACTCGTGTTCCTCTTAAAATTTTGGTCATCAGGTTTAATTTATACAGTCAATATATATAAAAATAAAAAATAAAAAATAAGAGGGTGTTTGATAATATAAATTAATATTTTAAAATTATTTAATAATTTTAATTTTAAAAATTACTTATAATGATAAATCAAATTTTATTAACATAATAAAATTTATGCTTGAATATAATAAATAATTATATTTTTAAATATTTCTATAATTTAAAAATTATATTATTTATTTTAGGATTAATTATTATTTTTCCTGTAAAAATACCCAATAAATTAAGTTTCTCTGAACTTTCAAAAATACATTAACTCCTCCCTGATAAATGTCCCGTTATATTAATATTTTTTTCGTCTAATTTTACAGTTAATCAACCATAAAATGATTAATAAGGACAGTAAAAAGATAAAAATGTCCTTATCATTTATTTTTAATTAATTACATTCTATTTTTTCTTAAAAAATATTTTTTAGCGTTAAAAAAATTTATTTTCATATTTTTTTATCAAATTTAAAAATAAAAAATAAACAAAGATATTTTTTTTAAAATATTTTTATTTTTTATTTGTTATTTTTTATTTTAAAAAATAATTTAAGAAGAAATTAAATTATTACTTCTTAAATTTTTTAATACAAATAAAAAATTCATTTTCATTTATTTGAAAATTTTAAAAATAAAAAATAAAAATATTTTTTAAAAAATATTTTTTATTTTCAATTTTTTATTTTTTAAAAAATATAATAAAAAATATTTTATTTATTTTATTTTCAAAATTATAAAAAAAATATAAAAATATATTTTTTAATCCTAAATTTTTTTTAAGCAAAAATAAGATATAATTAATTAAAAATAAATGACAAAAATATTTTTATTTTTTTACTGTATTTATTGATTATTTTAAAATTAATTAATAGCAAAATTAAATGAAAAAATTTAATAATATATTATAACATTTATAAAAAATAATTTTTTATATTTTTAAAAGATGAAAAAAATTAATATATTAAGTCATTTTATAAAAAAAAAAATCATAATTAACCTTTTATTTTATTTAACACATAAATTTTATTCTTAAATTCTCTACACTTAATTTATAATACCTAAATCTAACGATACGCGTACAAGAATTCCCATTCACTTCAATTGAAAATTTGACAAGGAAAGTTATTCGTTTGGTAATCTTCCATGTGTCATTTGCCAGAATGATGCCCATTTAGGTCCGTTTTAGATTCATTTCCATTTACGACCATCGCTTTCTTTTTAAGTATATATATATATACATATATATCTGAAACCATTTATAACACAACAATATTGGCATCAAATTTTTCGTTTTCCAGCGTACTAAAAAAAGTTGCTCTTTTTTTTTTTTCCTGTTTTTAATTTTTAATTTTTAATTTTTTTTAACTCAAGTTCTCATTTAAAAGGAAAAAGGAAACAAAACAAAACGGTTGGCAGGCCATGTCAGTGGCACTGACGTTAAATGGAAACCAAATAGGGAAAAAAATTAAGAACCCCCAGTGAAGGCATCGACAATTACCCCTCACCTTCACTGAGAACGTTCCACCTTAACTTAATGCTTTCTTCTTCTTTTTTTAACTTAGAAGAAGAAAAAAACCTGGTCTCCTTTCACAGATCAGGCAGGCACTCATTTACCGACCAATTATAATTTTACATATTACCTTTTTCTCACCCTTTTTACCATTAACCACGGTGTGTCAAACTATCGATGCTTCCTCACTTTTTAGCTGTTGTTTTCGTTGTTTATTTCGCATTTTGTATCTTTCCCAACTCACATTCGACAATCACCCATGTTAGCAACGAACACTTCTGATTAGTAGAAAACCTTGGGTAAACTTCTGTTCATGCTGCCACCGCACTTCACCGAGGTCAACTATCCTCAATCAGTTCTTTCTCCCCCCCTTAACCCGCCCGGAATCCAAATTTTGGGAGCCCTTGTAATCCACATGTGCTTCAACTATACCACCTCTTTCCAACTTATAAGCACATTGGCAGAACAAAGATCAACTGTAAGGTGAACTCGCCAGTTGTAATGGGTATATAGAATGAACTAGCATAATGGTCTAAATTATGCTGACTGTTACTGGCCGCGGCCCCCTTTTCCAAGCCTCCCATCACAACCTGACTCGTCTGACATTAGCTTATGTTTATCAGGTCTTATGTTTTACCAGAATGGTTACGATTATGGTTTAATTGCAAAATCTTGCTCATTTGCTCTCCGATAAAGCAAAGCTGATGCTTCCACCCTGTGTTCATTAGGTTCAACGACATAAATAAACCATTAGTCAAATACAAAGCCAAAATTACCAAACAAAATCAAACAGATACAGAAGATTCTCAGATTCTCACCAGCCAGGATACACAACAAATCTTCCATTAGATAGAGCCCAGTTCACCTGTTCAAAACAACAGATATCATGCACTAACTTAAAACTAGAAATTCAAGTGTTCCTAAACAATTTACTCAGATCAAGAGCACAAATTTTGTTTGTCTGAGTTTCTAATAAAGTGGTTGCCAAATTATTATTTTTTTTCTAAATAAATCAGAAAAAATACCTTATCTGTTCCAAGGGAATTGGCAACTACATGAGTAACTTGTTCATCTATCTGGTTTGTGCAGACAGCACCAAACTGTTCAGCTGTCTGCCACAAAGGATGTAGATGTGGATTGGCTTCGCCAACTGGAAACACCCTACTGAATACTATACGACAACCAGTCAAAATCTTCCTCTGTTCTGATGCAAGAATATTTCTAACGTCTGCTTCATCCAAGGAGGGATGGTTGAAAAAGTTCTGATGTATTCTCTCAATAACCTGCTTGAGGCAAAAAAAAATAAAAATTTTAAGGGCTTCAAAACTTGATTTAACTAAGAATATCAGAGGAAGTTGCCTCACAGCCAAAGAGCACGCCAAAGTCCCATCTTCTGGTCTCTCATCATGGTCAATCTCAAGAAGAGAAGGACCTGGAAGCCCAAACTGGCGTCTACTGCAAGGAAAATAAATATACCTGCCACACACATTGGTAAATGGGTATAGAAAGATCAGGATAATGCAACCAAATAAAAAATATAAAAGCATTGAATGGTTTAAATGGTTATCCTGGTACCTACCTTTCCACAACAATCAAGTTCAACTTGTTATGTGGCCATACTCTCACAGAATCATCTATAATAACAACAGCTGATTCCATACCCAAGACCCCCTCAAGATCCTTGCTCTTGGGAACCCTTTCCTCACTGTCAAAGGGATCTGCATCATCCCCCCTAGAAATAACTCGTCCATTAAACAAAGACCCCGTAGGATCCAGCACTTTCGCCATTTCTGTGGCATACAACTTGTTTCCCATTGTGTAAAGATGCAGCTCATACAATTTACTGGCCTAAAATACAAAAAGAGGATGCATTAGCACGCTCCACACAACTCAAGCCAAACAGCAGTTTACCCAAAAGGCACTTCTAAACTAAAACTACCTTTTCCAAGAAATTCCATATCCCAGGGCGCAATTTTGTCCACATTCCCATATGAGGAAAGCGGAATAAATGCCTATATGGTTTTTCACGATCTTGTTCTTCCTTCTTCCGCAATATCTCATCATGCATAGGATCGACTTCAACAAACTGAAAAAGATAAATAACAGTGATACTTAGCACACTTCCCCAAAATATTAGCCTAAAAATAAAGAGCCAAAAAAAAAATCTATGCTATGGTAATTGCCTTGGCAGAATTAAGAAGTGTATGATCAAGATCCAACACAAGGCAGAGCTTGCTCGCAGCAAACATTTTCTTTTGTTCTTCAATCCTTCTTGCCCTCTCTCTCTGTATAGCAGCTTTCTGCTGGTCATTATACCCTTCAAAGAGATGTTCAACATTCCCCCATGCGGCCTGTGAACGAGCTATGCTAGGTGCCAAACCAATCCCAGTTGACTGTTCAGAATTTGAAGTTATATTTCGCATTGGTTGAGATACAAGATTTTGAGAAACAACAGGTAAAGCAGATGAGGCATGGGAAACAGACACGATATCAGCAATATTTTTCAAACTCTTTGTAAATGGCAAGGAAATATCTGGTGGGACAAGAGATTGGGCAGGCGTTGGCTTCATTTCTGCTTGACCCTCTTGTTTTTGCACATTTTGGTTGTCCTTGGTTCCATAGTTGTTAAATGTAGAGACTATGTTAGTTTTGAATTGTTCAGAGATCAAGCTCCCATTCCTTTGGAGAATATTGTTATGCAGAACACGACGAGGATCCCGAGGTTTCATTCGAATTTTTCCCAATTCATCCTGCAATTAATATGCAAAAATAAGCCTTTGCGATGTTTAAAATAAATAGTCAAAAAAAATTTAGCTATTTAATAGCAAATGCACGATATATCTTTTGTAGTTCATTTGATTGCAGTACCAAAAAAATATGGTAGCCAAGGACATCCGTTGAAAAATATGTTGGAATTAAAAAGATATTTTTTCGGCAAACAAAACAAAATTTGACAACAGAAATCCCTTTGTCTGAAGATCAAACGGAAAGTCTAACAACAAAGGCATCTAACACACAAAGTTCCTTAGGCATCAAAGACAAACAATTTTCATCTAATAAACATCAAAGGTAGAACAAGATTGAGGACTCACCGTAGGAGCCAATTGAGAAGGAACCTGAACTGTTCCTGCTGGTCTTGGCAAAATCCCCGAGGATTGCGGTGGAGCAACATTCACCATGGGAAGAGCTCCCAATATTGAATTTGAGTTCAGCGGATGCATTGTACTTTTAGCAGGATCAACAGGCTTCTGTTGTGCATCTACTGTTGATCTGTGTTGTTGTCCCATTTTGAGTATATTAAGCAACATTGTTGGATTCACTGCAATATTTTTCAATAAATCAGGCAGGGATGCCACACTGGTACTTGTCATTGGTATCTGTTCACCTACCATAATAGCACTTATTCCTGTAACTGGCATCTGCTCATTTCCACTAATACCCACACTGGGTATACTATTAACTGTACTAGGACAAGCTCCACCATTATCTATTCTCCTGGGACCACATTCTGCATTATCTACGTCTACCAACTGATTTCTGCTCATAGTTTGAGGTCCAACCATCTCAGTATCCTCCAACCAGCCGCCACTTCCAATCATGTTTTTTGCATCCCTTAGACCTCCAGAATTTTCCAATGCAATCCTTTGCCTTTTTAATGATGGACCATCCAGAATAGAATCATCAACAGACTTCTGCTTTCTTAAGTTCATTGTTCCTCCAAGAGATTCCACTTTAGGTGTGTTATTCACCATAGGCAAGGTGCGATGGTTCTGGTCCAAAGCATTGGCATCAGAATTAATAAATCGAAGCCTAGGGTCCCTGCTTTTTGCAGAGGCTTTCACAGTTAAACTAGGTACAGAACTCACTGGCCCAGCACTCTTAGCAGGAATAACTCCATGCATATTAGGACTCTCAGGACGAGGAGGAGAAGTAGAAGCAATTGCTTGCCCTAAATTTGGTGGATTGGTACGTCTAAATTGAGCACCAGCTGATGAACTAGAAACTTCCCCACCTATATCACCATCCCCATCACCATATTCCTCTGAAGGAGTTGGGCTAGGAAGCCTATCATTCATAGCAAATGTGCTACGATTAAATTTTTGCTGGTAGCTAGAAACAGCTTTGAGGGCATCAGTTTCATATGGATGCATTTTAGTATCTTCATTGTCAAGTGCCACCTTCGGTGTTAATACTCTATATAAAGGTAAAGGAAGTGCTGCTTCCCGGGTAGGTGATGGAAGGCTGTCTGCATCATGATCTTTGTGGAGGTCTAACAAAGGGAGCAAAACTGCTTTATTCTTAAAAGTAGATACTCCTGTTTTGGGGGCTTCTAATTGTATGTTCTGTTTATTATTAATAAAAGAGTCAGAAAACTGATTTGTTGTAATCAAATTATGAGCTGAACTTTTTGTTAACATGTCATCCTTCTTATTCCCCTCACTGAAGGTCAGTGTCTCTTTCTCTTTTTCACCAGATATAGAACTCAGAGATGAAACCATTACCTCAATCTGTGGAAACAGATACTATTCTTAAGTTTCCATAGTGACAAAAATAATTCCAAATGGCAGTAACTAGATAAAGAAAGAAAACCATAAGAAAAAAACCTCAGATTGAAGTTAGGTTAACCATACCTCTTTGACCTGCTGAGGGGAGAAAAAGAAAGGAACATAGCTATTTACAAGGGAAAGAAACCTGTTACGGATTATGCAAAAAAAAAAATATTATTATTATTAATCCATTGATGATGTGAAAATTTTCACAAATTGAATATGATGAGTATTACAAAAAGTTAACACCTTGAAAAACTGTCCTTATTTTGTTCCCTTGATTTATAGTTCATGGAGCTAAAAACCTGGAAAGGAGAACAATCAGCATTGCAATTAACTCGAGAATATTAAAAAGTTGCCTTCCAAAGAACTTGAATATATGATAGGTGTCTTACCGAATTAATAGCTTGAACAGCAGTGAATGATGATTGAATAAGATTATCTTTTTTAGAAACATTATTTTCCAGAACCACTTCTCGCAAGCTCTCCAATGTGTTGCCCAGTTTTAAACAAGCTGCCTCAAATGATCTACAATAAATAAACCACACAAAAATCAATGAGCAATCCTTCATTCCACTATTAAAATACCACCGATCAGTAGTGAATGCTGTGAATCACTTACTTGTTTGCTTCAGTCGCATTTATACTATCCAGAGCTTCACGAAGGGAGTTCAATTTTTTTTCCAAATCATGATCTTTGGAGGCATCAACATTCATTTCATCACTATTCAAAAGCCCTTCTTGTTTATTTTCCCCAACAGCTTTCTCAACTGGGTCCGAATCCAGAAAAATCTCACCTTCCTCCAATTCCCCTTCCTCCTTCTCAACGTCCACAATTTTATCATCCATCTCATCGCCACTATCATCAAGCACAACTTTATCCACTTTCTTCTTCTCGTGTTCTTTGTTGCTGTTGCTATTTACAGACGCCACAGAAGACGATGGTGACGATCGCTTTGAATTATTATCATCAGGTTCAACCTCAACAAAAAGCTCATTTAAAGGTTTATTCTGTACTGCCTGTGCCCAAGCAAGATTATACAAACCAGAGACATATCCTCCACCCATTTGATACTTGTACAGATCTCTCATGGTCCAAATTCTACTTCCATCGTTTGGTTTCGATTCTTTGGGTTTCGATTCTTTCACAATCTTAACCTCCTGCTTATTAAAATCCTCCTCACTGATCTCTTCCAACGACGCCGAATCCGAAATTTCACCTTCCTCAACATCTTCGGCCTTTAAATTCTCATCATCTTTGCCCATATCTAGGGTTTCTTAATCGTTATTAATCTTCTTTTCCAAATAATTAGATGCACCAGCAATAAGCAAATATAAATATATATATATATATATATATACAATACAAAAACAAACAAAAAATGGAAAGAAATTCACTTTCAACAATCCTCACAAGATTACAAAACAAACAAACACACACTCTTTCACTTATTAAATTAGGTTTTTTTCCTCTTTTTCTCCAAGATTGATCTGGTATTAAGCCGATAAAATTATAAAAAAAAATTGAACAAATTGTGTTTAAATTTCCAAAATTTTGATCTAGAAAATTCAAGTTACTGAAATTCAGATCTTGGCCTAGCACTTACTTTCTTCCTGATCCAGGAAAAAAAAAATTGAGTTGATGGAAAAATGCAAGTTGGATTAAGAAACAGTTTATAAAGAGGCATTGCGATGCGAATCTAGCTATAAGCAGTAGCTTGAATCCGGACCGTACACGTCATCAATCCGGAAAAGCAAAGTTGTGTTATTTGCTTCTGATGCCAATACGAATAGTAATTGAAATTTAGAAATGTGGGTCCACGCATTTATGTATTAAAAATGGGGCTTCGGTTTTAAACCATTTTTTTATTTATTAAATTCATCTATAAAATTAAAATTTCAATAATCATTTCAATTTTAAATAATTTCACTTTACCACTAAATTACATATTAGTAATTGGTTTTTCACTTGCTAAAGAAAAGAATATTCCAAATTTATATCACATGGATTTCATTGTTTAATTAAGGCCTTTTTTTTAGCGGTAATATAATAATACTGTCATTGGTTATTATATTGTCTTTTTTTTTTTATTTTAGTAAATACAAATTATCTATGCCAAAATTATGGAAAGTTAATGATTCTCATTTGAAAAAAGGTTTTATTTTATAATTACAATTAAATTAAACAAAAAAAAAAAAGCAAAACATTCAATATTGATTCTATATCTATATGAATGTCACTTAAGCTCAATCTTTATATTATTTGTTTGCAATAATAAAAAATAAAAGAAAAATAATTACATCATTCATCCTAAAATAAATATTTTAATTACAAAATACATTATTATTAATAAAAAATTTGATTTATTTTAATATTTCTAATTTATTTATTATTTTAATTTATTAATTATTTTAATTTTCCTTCACATTTTTAATTATCTCATATTTTATATATTTTAATTAATTTTTATATTTTTAATATATTTTTATCAAAAATATTATTAATAATTTAAAATAAAATATAATTTAAATTAAAAAATAAAATAATTAAATTAAAATATCTCAAAAAATAAATTAATACGTTTATTTTAAAATATAAATAATACATTTATACCCAACTTTAGCACAATAAAATATAATTACATTTTTATGTGTGTAGTATGTCAGTTGTCAGGTTGTAAAACTGTTTGTATGTTTCGCATGTTATATATAGATCAAGAACCAATTTATAAATTTTAAGAAGGTGACAAAATTTTATATAAATATAATTTAATATCATTATTTATATAATAAATACTAATTAAATTAGGATATGAGGTATAAAATAATAAAAAAATGAATATGATTATATTGTCTGATAAATAATTTTTCATAATTTATTATTTTTCTTCTTTATTTATTAAATGCTAGTCTAAAAAATTTTATCAATTTATCTGTAAATTATATGATAAATTTTTTAATATTATTAGTTTAAAAATTGAAACTAAAATTTTAATATTATACAGATAAATAATTATTTTTAATTAGAATTTTATTGTTATTATAGTAAAATTTAAAATTTGTAATTAAATCATTAAATTTGTTTTAATATTATAGTTTAATAAAATCATAAATTTAAATTATAAGATTTACTTCATGCAAATTATTATAGTAAAAAAAAATTAAATTTAATTATGATTGAAATAAAAAATTTAAATATAAATGAATGATATTTCAGTATTTTTATAAAATTTTAATTATAAAATTGACGGAATGAACAATTAATTTGAATGAATAAAAATATATAAACTAACTAGTGAGTTTTTTTTAAAAAAATAAGGACTAAAATATTAATTATGTGACTATAATATAATTTATCAAAAATTTATATAAAAAAATAAAAAAAATTCAAAACTCAAGAACTGGGACGTGCCCCTGTTGCCCAAATATGGATCCGTGTCTCTGTATGCAGTTAGAATAGTAAAAAAAAAAAATTGTATTATTCAAGTAATGAAGTTAGAAGTGAATCTGTTTGAGAATTTATGCAAATTTAGGGTATAGAAAATTGTTGTTAAAATCAGATCTGGTTAAATTGAAAAATTAGAAATTTGAATAAAAAATGATTTGATCAGCCACAAAAAAGTCTTAAAACCGGTGAATTAGTCGGTTAACCAGTAAATCGATTGAATCGAGTTGGTTTTTTCAATTTAAGAGAGTCAAAATTTTTTTTATTTTTTTATATTTAATAAAAAATAATAAATATCAAATTATATATGCATATATATGTATATCGATTTTTTTCGATTTTATTTATTCGATTTTATTCGAATCTTTAATTTTCGATTTTCACCAGTTCTTTAATTGGTCCGATTTTAAAAATAATGATATAGAATGTTTTAAATTAGAAAAATAAATAAAGCGAAGGGGTATATGAATTTTAATATAATAGAATTATTGGTTTTATATGAGATGCTTGTTAAAATAAAATGTTATTTAATATTTAAAATAAAAATACTTTGTACAAACTATAAGCATAAGATTTAAATTAGATTCATTAATAAATCCTGCAAACAATAATTTATAATATATTTTTGCCATAAAATAAATGAGATATTAATTAGCGAATTTGAGAATTGGTCTCTTATCTCTATTGTAATTTTATATAAGAAATAAAGGTTGTATTTTGTTACAGGCATAGATTGCATAATTGTGATACATATTATTAGTATTTTCTCCATTTATGGCCTGCTAAATCGGTTGCTTCGACCAATATTTTTATAATCGGATCGATTAAAAAATCGATAAAAATAAAAAATTAAAGAATCAAAAATTTGATCAGAATCGAATCGATTAAAAAAATTTAATATATATAATTTGATATTTATTATATATATGATAAAAATAAATATAATGTAATTATGACTAAATCAATAATTTATATAAAAATATATTTTTTATTATATCAATCCAATCACATTAAATCAAAAGTTATATATATAATAAATTATGAATATTCACTTGCTTAAATATCTATTCATGTAATAAGATAACATACAATAGGGTCATTCGATAAAATTAAATTGAAATTTTCTTAATTTATTTTAACTAAAAATAACGTCGTTTTTTCTTGATAAAAATGATGACTAAAAATTAAAAATAAAAAAATAAAAAAAAAATTGATCCGTTAAAACCATAAAAATCAGTTCAATTCGACCGATTCACCGATTTTTAACTATTTTTTGAGACAGATAAACAGAAACTAAACAAACCAATTTTTGATTTGATTCTCAATTTTATAATTTAATCAACTGGTTGAATCTGATTTTAACAACCATGTCTTCCACGTAGAAGAATAAATTAAGCCATTTTAACCAAAGACGAGACAAAATCCAAAGGTCCGAGCACGAAATAGAGTACAAATAGGCAAATAAGCACAACTGAGGCACCTACGTGTGAAGCAACAGTAGAATACACCAAGTGTCTAATTTAGAGTTGAACACAAACTCGACTTTGTTAAAAAATTTCGAAAGTTTTAATTTTGAAAAATCAAGTTCGGCTTGAATATATACTCAAAATACTCAACTCCATTCGATCAAATATGATTGACATTAAAAATTAAATTTATTTATTTATTAATATCAAAATAAATTTAAATAAATTTGAATTTAAATTCAACATCAAATTAATAAATTATTATATATAATATAAAATATTTTAAAAATATATAAAATTTCAGTATTATTAAACTTTAAAGTCACTCGAATTGAGTTTTATAATATTTAAACTCGGTTCGACTCGTCACTCCACCTCAAATTTTGATTATGATCGAATTGAATAATGAATATTTTATTAGTTTTGAGTAGCTAATGAATAAATTGGCACATTTACATTTCTACTCCAACCTTTTTGTATCCTTTTTGCCAATCCTACTGGGTAGGAAAAATAATAAAATGGGTTTGGGTCGGACAAATCCTCCTTAACAACTGTTTTTAAGTTCATCTCATTTAGAAGGTAGTTTTCAAAGGGACAAATATAAGATTTTTTAATTAAATTATGATTTAAATCCAACGAGTCATCCAAACTGTGAACACCTCAAAGTGTCATCGGATTACCAACTTGATTGTTGTCCATGTTAGGAGATCTGTGAATCGGGTGGCCCATAACTCAGCTAAAGCCTCTATTTCTTTGCCAGACTCTGTTGAACGGGGCTGCATTCCCCTGCATTTCTTGCTTCTTTGTTACTTGAAGATGATTTAAGTTAATGAAGTTCTTTTATTTTCAAAAAACAAAAAAAGATAATTTAAGTTAATGAAGTTCTTTTATGTTTAAAAAAGGATAATATAAGTTAATGTGTTAATGAAGTTTTTTCATGTTTAAAAAAATAATAATAACGAAACTATTAATTGTGATATCTTTTTTTTTTTGAAAAAATTTAAATTGTAAATAAAATAGTTTGAATTAAATATCAATTGTGCATTAAAGAAATCAAGAAAATGAATTTCATTTGCAGATAACTTTAGATCAAATCATTCAATAATTTGAATTGCGGATTATTTAATTCAAATCATATTTATATAAATAAATGAGCAAAAACTTAAAATTAAAACTCTTTACATATATAGAGGGTGTTTGGATAAAAAGTTAAACGTTATAAGCTGCGTTTTAGAAGGAAATTAAAAAGTTTTGTGATTTTTGGAATGTTTGGGTAAAAAATAAAACTATATTATTTTTAGTATTTAACGCAAATTTTAAAAGCTGAGGGGAGAAGTTTTATGATTAACGCTCGTCTTTAACAAAACTGGTTATTTTAACAAAACGCTAGTTTTTATCCAAACACACCATATTCATCTTATAAATCCAACATGTTTAAATGTCATTTAAGAAATTGTTCACTGATATTAATCTTATGTTTTTTTTTTCAGTGAAAAATATCAATGTCTATATTTATTATATATGTTATTATACATTAATAAAGTGCACAAATTTTAAAAATAAATATCATAATTAAAACCTTATCGATAAAATTAATACTAAAAAAAGTTTTGTTTTGGTAAAACTTATTATCCTTAAAATCATATTGAATTATTCTTAAAGGTAAGCTATAAAATGCATTGAAGAGCAACTCAATGATACAATTGTTTTTAGCATCGGAGCTTGGCAAAGAAAAGGAATTGTGGAAGTGACTGCCACCACTTAATAAATACACTTATTCATGGGTTGAGTCAAACCAGGCCCAAATTGGGTGAAACCCGAGTTAGAGCAGAATCAATCTGACCTTGAATCCCTCTTAAACCAAGATTAAAGTTGATCAATTGGCCCAATTGATCCAAGAAGAAAAAAAATCAACTGGTTTTAACTGGAAATCAATATAATTTATATGGAAATTTTAAATTCTAAATAGATCGGATCCAAATCTGGACTTGCAATCGGCCCAACATACCCAACTTTGATTCCCTGGTTATATAGTTATAGAACCCAAGCCGGATGGGTCGGACCTGAAACCCGGACTGGGGCTAATTGTACAACACTACTACAACTTCTATATGGCACAAAAGCCAAGCAATCCATTGCTCCAAGATGGTAAACAAGGCAAGTTCGAGCTGAGGTCGTGAAAGCCAGCTAGTCAAGTAACATGCACTTAGGATGAATTTTCATCAACCAAATCGTTCTCCCTGTGTAGATTTGAGAGGGTAAACAGTGTAAAAAAAAAAAAACAATCCTTGCACATGCATGTTGAATCTCATACAAGTTCCCCAATGCTAAAAACTATAGTCAAAATTTTCTTCCACATTTCCTTTCTAATACATTCAAAAATCTTATGTGCAGGGATGAAATTAGGGGTTAATGATCAAAGGGGCTAAAAATAATCGTAAACAAAAAATTTAAATTTTATAATGTTAATATAATTTTTTTAAAAATTTGTAGTATTATTATTATATTATAAAATATTTATTTATATATAAATATAATAATACATTAATAGTAAATAAAATCTTAAAATTTAGGATAATTTATATATTTTATGAAAAAATAATGAAATATATATGTAATAGATAAAGTTTAAAAAATTTAGAGTAAGTAAATATATATATTTTTAAAAAATATATCCTAAAATGAAAATTATAAATTTTTTGAGGTGGCAATATGTTATATTTTTAAAAATATATATTAAATATATATATATATATATATAAATTAATTTTAAAAAATTTGAGGAGTCAATATAAAGTTTAAAAATTTTGAGGGGTCAATATGATTATTTTAAAAATATATATTGACCATTTTAAATATATATATATATATATATATATATATATAATAATAATAATAATAATTAATTTTTGAAATGCTTAAAGGGTCATGCACCCCGAGCAATAGAATAGATTCGCCGCTACTTACGTGCTCTTGGTGATAGATATTAGGATATATTAATACATGCAAAATATGTGATTTGTTATAGTGAATTAATTCATGCAATAATTGGGAAGGCTCATATACTGGATCAAATAACTAGATATGTTATAACCCTACAAAATCATGTAGAGGTAAAATGAATATATATTTTTTAGAGTAAAATTATTATACAAGCTATGCATAACCCAATGCTAACCCTTCACGCATATATGTCCGATAAGTTCCTCGCAGTAAAACTGGCTTCTGGAAATTGTAAGAGCAAATTATATAAAATATGAATAGTTAAAATAAAATTAATCAAAAATAATCATGTTTTATATATATAATAAAATGCAGTAAAAATTAAATCATAAATATCTCTAATTATTGCTTGTTATTGTTGTAGGAATAGCTACGAATTACAGAGCTAATTTTTTGAATTTTTTCTCTTAAATTCAGATGGTGAATTTTATGTATTTTGAGAATAAACCTAGTGATAATTGGTAATTTTTTACAGAAAATGAGAAAATAAAATGGAAAAAGAAGTGGACCACAATAAAAAAAAAGGAAAATAACTTACAGAAATGGCATTGGCAGCGATTTTGAAATGAACTCACTAGTACCAGCTGATGAGGTATTACTACGTGCTTGCTTAATTTATAGACAAAATCAATGTGTTTTTATTACTTCCAGAGCCTTAAAATAAATATTTTATTTTATTTTTATATATCTTAATTTAATTATTATATTTTTTAATTTAAACTATATTTTATATAAACATTTTAATAATACTCTCATATATTTAATTTTATATAATTAATATAAATTTAAAAAAATAAAAATATTTATTATGTTTTGAAAAATAAGTAGATTGCTGTATTTAATTAGAATAAATATATTAAAATAATAAAGGAGATAGTTGTATTTAATTAGGAGAGTATAAATATAAAAATAGTAAATTTTTTTTTTAATATTTGTACATTTTACAACTAAAACATTTATTTTTAAATGAATGGAGTATATTTTTTATTTTCAATTGAAATCACTTATACAATAAATATTATTATTTTTTTCATGAAAATTTAATTATTAATTATTTAATTTATTTGAATTATTTGAATTTATTATTTCATTTTTATTTGACTCGTATTTAATTTCATTGAGCCACCACCTGCATCAATGTTAAATCAAGAGATAATAATGTTACCGTTTGTAGTAAACTGCTTAATTCCGAATACAAATTTTGATTTGTTCAACAATATCAATAACATGTATAATTCAAAGGTAATTAATTAAGACCCAATTTCACACGACTTATAAAAATAACTTTTCATACGGAGAAAAGTTATTTTTATAAAAGTGATATTTCTAAAAGTAATTAACTATATATTTGTGTTTGGTAAAATATAATTTAAAATCTGTTTATAAATTTATACGGGTATTTTTGCCTATTAATTTTTTAAAATTAACTACGCGTTTAATTTAAAATTCAGCTTTCTTAAAAAGTTTTAATTTCTAACTTATCAAAATAGTTGAATTTTAGCTATCTAAATAATTGCTTTTATTAATTTTGATATTTACTAACTGAACCAAAATCAGCTTCTCACCCAAAAAAATTATTTTTTTCTTTCCATAAACTATGTCAAACGGGCACTAAGTAAATATTTAATTGATTAACTTGCATTTATTAATTACGAGATTTCTGATTTTATATATATATATATACTAGCCCATAGGGATCGTGAATCTGATGATGGTTTTGCAAAGGAATTGAGTTGTTAAGATCTTCATTTCCATTTAGCTAGCAGCTTTTTTCTGTGGGGGAATCTGATACGTTTCTGCTGTTGTTTCGTGATTTAAAACCTTTATTTTTTTTTTTTCATTTTAGTGTCTCTCTTTGGGACTGAATGAATCTGTCACTGACTGCCGCTATTTGTAAGTAATTCTATTATACTTCAATAAATTAAGGAGCCGATATTGACAATCCCTCAATGATTTTTGATACTTAATTCACTTGTTAACTTCATTAATTAAGTGGACTATTTTACCTTGCTTGCATTTAAAAAAAAAATTGAATATAACATATTTACTTGGGAAATAGGTATAAAAAACCCTATCAACTTTCACAAAAGTTATTAATAAACTCCGTTTTTTTTTATGGTTGACTTCAACTCATTAATTATTGAAAATGTCTCTAAGAGACTCGTAAATTAATGTTTAATTATTTAATCATTGGTCATTAACTGTTAATATTATATAGTATTATATATTGATAGTGAATTTTCAATAGTTTACTGTAATTAGTAATTACTGTTTTGTTTTTTTTTTTTGGTGAAATTACTCTTATTCTTAGGATCAAAACATATCCGATGCTAAAATTATAATCTTATTACATGTTATCCTATTGCGTAAAAATATATATAAACAAATAAATGTTATAAATTATTAAATATATAACTTTTAACTTAATGTAATTAGATTAATATTATAAAAATATAATCTTATATAAATTATTAATTTAATCATAATTATATTATATTTATTTTTATCATATATATATATATATATATTATTATTTTTTATTTAATCGGTTTCATCCTTTCAAAAGTTCTGGCTCTTTACCTTGTTTATCCAATCCAATTCTGAAAAGATTGGTCATCAATCGTGCAACTTAAACCAGGCCTTAACTACTTGCATGAACCACTCGTGGGCTTGAGAGTTTAGGCCTAAAGATCTCATTCATCACCTAGCGTTGAATCAACCCCCGCCATAGGATTTCCAATAAAATAACCGATATCTGAATTTTTGAGGTTCATCCAACGGTCAAAAATGCATACACGTCACACCTTACGACCTGTAGATCGCCCCATCCGAGCCCTTATCCTGCGCACACTTTGCATAGACTCGCACTCTCTTCTCTATCATCTGTCACCATAATGACCGCCGAGTTGCAGCCACCGGAAGGCCCCATCACCAGTATCGCCATCGCAACTGAAGCTGTTATTACATCTGGCGAACCCGAGAACGCAGGTCCAACACCTCCGGTCCCAAAACGGCAACGCCGGCCCAGCGTCCGTCTCGGTGAAATTGGCGACCAACCGGCTACTCTCTCATACGAATCGCACATGCGCCGCACCAAGCACCCCTGGCGCCTCCCTAAAGAATCTTCTAAATCCATCAAGGCCAGGTCTTTAACAAACCTCGTTAATGGAAACGATAGCCATGAAATCCAAGAACCGGAGGGAAACACTCAAAACGGTGAAGTAAATCTCGAGTTTGCGTATCGCAGAAAAGCAAAAAGAGCGACGACAAAGAGAGTGAGATCGAATTGGATATCGAAGGTGGAAGGAGGAATTGAGGGAGATAGTAGAGACGACGGAGACGAAATGTTTAGGAATTTCGATCAGGACTCGGAAAGTCCGTTAAAGGAACAAAGTCCCATCCATTCTATGGATGACGTTGCTCTCGATATGTGGCACGGGCATAGGAGAACGGGTAGTCGCGCTAGGGTTTCGGAAAGTAGGGAAAACGACACAATGGAAATGGATAATCTCCCCGAATCGGATTCCAGGGACCGAAAATGCAGTACGAGCGAAGGAGTGAAATCTTGGCTGATTGAATTGGGGTTGAGCCGATATGCACCGGTTTTTGAGATACACGAAGTGGATGATGAAGTATTGCCATTGCTAACATTGGAGGATCTTAAGGACATGGGGATAAATGCTGTGGGTTCTAGGCGGAAACTCTATTCTGCAATCCAGAAGCTTCCCAAGGGGTTTTCTTGAGGTTTATTCTCTTTTTTTTTTTCACATATTTTTATTTTTGTTATAAAATGTGTAACTTTTTTTACTCATAAAAGGGAAAAAAAAAACTTGGTCTTTGGATGAATTGCGATCTTTCTAACCAATAATGGCGATATAGTTTTGTTATGAAATGTTAACGTTGGTTTTTCACCGGCATTGAAGATAGGTGATAGGTATTGCAATTTGCCTGATTAGTTAAGATTTATGTTAATGGTAAATTTGTTGTCAAAGATAGAAAGTTATTACTTGGATGATCATGTTATATATGTTGATGACACCAATGCATGACTTCATCATTATGTTCCTTTCTCAAGTTTATTTTCTGCACCTGCTATACCTTTTATATGTGATTCCCCATGTTATTAATGTTGAATTGTGATGAAACATATTCGTCATATAATCTGTTTAAATTCAGAGATCTGCGACGCTATAACTAAGAAATTATTGGTGATCAGTCTATTTTTTTAATTCATAATTGTTTTAAGTTATTATGACTTTTATTTTGCCAATGCTGTGAAATTGTGTCTTTTGTTGTTCTTGCCCACGGGGAAACTTCCTTAGTTTTGGTGGTGTTTTTTGGTTTCCAACTATGGGTAAATATGAAAGTTTAGGGCCTAATTTAGCTCAACTAGTCAAGCACTAGCATGAGTGGTGGTCTTGGCGAATCAGTTGCATGACTTGTGCTAATGGCTGCTGTGCTGCTCATATATCTGAGCAGCTTTAATATCTAAGGTTGCTCAACTTTTGTAATTCACATATTTTTCTTTCATCTGACCTCTTTCTCTTCTCTTCACCTTCTTTATGCTTTTCTGCCTCTTTGTTACACCTTTGATCTCTCAAAACTTAAGCCCGCATGCGCTAAACCCTTTTCATGTTTGAAAACTGGGAACAACTATATCAGTATTCTATTAGTTGAGGTGTGATTGTTGTTGCATCTGCACGATCCTGCTCTCTGGGATTAATATTCCATTAGCATTCTTTTATGGATGCAAATCCTCACTGCTGAAAGTCTTGATTTCACAGCTGTTGTGACTTCCACTTTCATTTATAGTGATAAGTTTCATTGCACGGAAGTTGATGAATCTGTTATTAACCTAGTCTGAAACATTAGCAGGCGTAAATGTCTCACTTATGATTGAGTTAAGTAATATAGGCTTCTGTAAATGCTTTATGATGAACTCTTAAGAGTTATCAAGGTATCTCTTAAAATTTGTTTTTCTTTAGAATCATTGTGGTTCAGTTAATCAAAGCCATTAGAATTGCACAGTCAAGATCTATAGTTCAAGAAAGCTATAGATGGGGCTTTTGGCAAATGTTGGGTCAACAATTGCTTCAAAGTAAGCACATGCTGACATCATAATTGTTATCACTTGTCACTTGTCAGGGTTGTCCTATCCTGGAGTAAGACATCCTGGAGGAAATGGTTTTGTCCAGCAGCTTTTTACATGATCTTTGATCTGCTGAGTTAATGTCATGCATGACCTACTGGGAGCAGCAGTCCCTGTTAGAAACTATCATTTTAGTAGAAATAAACTTGAGCATTCTTCCTATTATGATGCTTAATTGCTTAAGCTAAATAGTTAATGTATTATCATTTTTGGTGAGTTCGAACTTCAAAATTTTTAATATGCAATGTGAATCTAGCATTAACCTGTTGAGTACTTTTGGTTTGTATTCCAGCTTTGTTAATATTTTGGTATCCATTCTTTTGTTGAAGTTGCTTATTTATTGTTCTGCTCAAAAGATTGAGGTGTTCTGTTTGAAATAATTTTTTTATTAGTTTGTTTCTTATTGCAATGAAGTTTAACATTTTCTATTGCCTTGCTTCTGTTATAGTTTTATTATAAAATTTACAATTTATATAAATAATTAGGTTAGATATAATGATGAATTCCTTGAGACATCTCTCTTTTACGGGCATGGATTTTAATCATTTACCTTCATTTTCTTTGGGGTACCCCTCTTTAGTGATGCATCCTAAAGATTCAAGGTGCGGTTCCTGCTCATTATGCATGCACAACCCAGATTTTGTTTTATTTATAAAGGATAGAAGCGGGAAGCCCAATCCCTCTTTTAGAAATCTGTATGTCTTCATCACTAAAAATAATGCATATACTGTATGATGCACTTCCTTTCATTCCACAAATATGCAGTTCCTTTTACACCGCAATGTTAACTCGGATTTTGTTGAAATGGTATTTAGCTAGGATTTGTTCATGAGCTACAGATAATGTTGCAATGGTCAAAATGAAAGTTTATTGAGATCTTGAGTTATCAAAATGAAAAAATCTATAGACTTGTTCGGTTATGAAAGATTATTGTGAGCAAATTACGGCAACTATGTGATAATGACATGTCTTTACATATGGTAAAAAAAGCAATTGGAATTCCATTTGTTTGGAAGCGAATCTCTGGATAACTAAACATTCTGATCTGTATAAGCGATGAAATTTGGGCATTTAAATAAAGAAAGCAATTAAATTGGGAAATCACATTGCTGGGTTCCTTGCTGATTATGAGATGCTATGGCATGCATTTGTCTTTCACGAGCGCACACATTTTCTCAATCACTGGCAGAGATTATGGTGTAGGTGTCATGGAACCATTTTCAGGTTGCTTTAGAGAGTGCACAGGAAGGAATGTACATTTGATACAAGTTGAATCAGGAATTTCTTGAAATGTAGTTTGAACAATCAGCTAATGGAGCATAAGCTGCCTGGACATTTTGCTCGTTTGGCAGCTGATTTTGCTTACTTTTCCTCTATTTTCGTTTGATCTCTGGGCTTTAACTCATTTTGTCTTCAATATTTAGAGGGAGCTCCTGAAGCTCCACGTGCTGTCTCTGTATTTCATCATGGTTTATAGTTGCTTCTCTAATTTTTGACATATCTTATAGTTGCTTTATTTTTGTTTCTGGCTGTTTAAATAATGGAATGAGACGATTGCTTTTATTTTCACAAGTATGTAAATAATACATTGCCTAGGGACTATCAATAGACACGGTTGCTTCCTATTGGGTAAAGCATGCGTCCACACGGTTCTTCTACGTCCTCAGGTTTTCAGAACTAATTGGCGTTGTCTGCCAGCCAGATGGATCTATGGAAGGAGTTGCCAATTCTTATGGCTATCTCTCAGGTCTTGAGCCTGTGAATCGTATTTGCAAGCAGTTGTGGTTGGACTGGACTTTAACAGATGAAGACGCTGAAATTTACATTTGCATGTGTCGTATAGATTTTCAATTTCAAAGATTTGTCAAGGCAAAGAGAATAAAAGGGGTTGTGAAATTATTGATTTTTAAGCTTTTCGTTTCTTATCCTGCTGATTGCTTTGTGCTGACTCATCTGAAAGCATAATTTACTTATACGAGGCTTTTTCTACGGAAAATGAGACACAATTTAGGGAAACAGCTGCATGAATTGCGTTTGGCAGCTGTAAATGTTCAGCTTGTATTACTTATTTTATTATTGTGCTTGGTTGTATCTGTTAATTTTTCAAAATTAGCCATTTTGATTTTTATAATTTATTAATCTTTAATTGTAAAATTAAATTTTTTTTATTACACTAATCCTTTGATAGATGTTTAATTTTTTTTTTCTGTAATTTATTATATTATAGAACAATCTAGTCTCTCAAAAATCTTATTCATCAAGTTTGATCTAAATATTATAATATATCCAAACAAGTTATTTTCCGCAAAGCTAATGGAATCTTAGATCATTCATTCCATATCAAAGACAGTAAGGCCCAATCTAAGCGGTTGGGCTTGGATATTAGACGAGCTCACGACGGAGACGGAGAGTATAGGAGAGACGCGGTATTCTAATTAAGCCCAGCAATAAAGCATCTTTCAATTTCTTCGAGTGAAATAACCAGAAATACGCACTGGCAGGATTAATATAGTTGTATGTGCTGTGGTGGATTTATTCAAGGAGAAGACCCCACCTCTCTACAAAAATTTATTTTATAGAAGGTTTAATGCGCTAAAATATTTTAAATTTTATAATTTTTTGCAATTTTACTCTAATTTTTTTTTTAAAATAATTATACCTTAATTTAGAAACTTAAAATCAATTCTATCCTAAAATAACAATAAGGGTAAAATGTATTCTCTTTCTCTTGGCTTGCCACAACGATTAAATAATAAGAGTGGTACCTACATTCTCAACTTGAACTAATAATGAGTTAAGAATTATATTTAATATAATCTTTAACAGTAAAAATTATAAAAAATAAAGATAAAGACTGTAAATACTCTCTTCTTATACAATTAATTTCATTGATTTTTTTCTTTTTTAATAAAGATAAGCATCCTATTAGGGTATAATGTAATGTACAACTGATGAAGTGAATAAAAAACTGTGCAGTTTTTATATGTCAGAATATCAACAGAAAAAAATAATACCTTATGAAAAAAGATATGGAAGTAAATTTATTGTGTAAAAACTTCATGTGAGATGTTCAATTGATATTGAATGTAACCATTAACTCATTGTTAACCAAAATTAAAAATATGGGTACTACTCTTATTATTTATTGGTTGTAGTAGACCAACTAGGAGAGAAAATATATTTTATCTTTATTGTCATTTTTGAATAGAATTGTTTTTAAATTTTTAAATCAGGATATAATTGTTTAAAAAAATTATGGTAAAATTATAAAAAATGATAAAATTTTAGATTTTACACAATAAATTTACATATATTAACTATTGTGTAAAATCTAAAAAATTTATTGTATTGTTGAACTTCACTCCATTATAACTATTAATGACTTCATTAATTTACATATCAACAAAACAAATATTAGAATTCCATTATAACTATTAATGACTATATTAATTTACATATCAATAAAAAAAATTAAAGAAACAAATACTTAAGGGTAAATGGTCTAAAAAATACTAAAATAATTTAGTTGCTTGTAAAAAATTAATTTTGAAAATTTCAAGCTAACAAGAAAAAAAAATTGATGTGACAAAATATGTAAGATTCACCTAACCCCTTCTAAATCATTGGAAAATTATTGTTTAAATTAGGTATAAAAATTTATCTCATATACTCAATTAATAAATGATAAGATATTTTGGTTAATATGACTTTTTTTTTTAATAAAAAGATATTAATACTTTTTTATTTTATTTCATGTGTTATTATCTTATTTAATTAGCGTATACACTCAATATATACAAATATTTTTTAAATATCCTTACATAAATGATACATAGAGAGAATTAAATTTTGGGAATATTATATAAATATATTATTTTTTAACTTTTTTTTTTTTATATTTTACGGTTGCTTTTATTTTTTATTGTTTTTTGTTATATGTTTGATATATATTTGGTATAAGTGTGATATATTTTTGATATATATTTGGTATATGTCGTATTTTTAAAAAAATATTTTAGATATGTAATATTTTTGAAAAAATATTTTTAGATATACAGTATTTTTGAAAAATATAATTTTTAACAGTAAAAATAAAATATTTTATATTTTTTCTGATATTTAAAAAAAAATCCCTTAAATTTTTTTCATCTGACGGGCTTTTACCTTCTCTCTATCTACTCCTCCCTCTCTCTAGATGTTCCCAACTCGACCCAGATGACGTACCACTAGGGCTAAACCTGGGTAATTACTTGTTACATGCAGGATGGGAGAATTAACCTTTTATGGAGATTAGCTGAATGAAAATTATGAACTTCACCATCCATTCACTCTCTCTCACACATAGAACCATGGAAACAACTGCAAATTCCTTTCATACCATCTCTAAGAAAATGAAGAGGTCATCCTTCTCGCATCCACAACAAATCTCAGGTCTATCTTCACCGCAATCGATCTGGTCTAACCCATACCAATTCTTTTCACCACAATAAACACTATACTAATTTTCAATCATGTTCAATTGGGCTCTTACCAACGATCCAGTTTCGGGCCCATAACCAGAGGGCTAAATCAAAATAAAAAAGAGCATTTGATGAATTTCAAGTTGTCAATTTTTACTTGTTTGAATATATTATATTATAAATATTAGAGTTTATATAGTTTTGCGAATAACAACTTCAAAAATTAGTTATTTAGGTTAAAAATTTTAATTATATATAAGCTCATTCAACATCTTGCATTTAATTAATATGTGATCTATTTTCACACTCAATTTTTGATTCCTTTTCATTCTATTATTTTTATACAGTT
This sequence comes from Aleurites moluccanus, assembly GCA_948193065.1. Lineage (NCBI taxonomy): Eukaryota > Viridiplantae > Streptophyta > Magnoliopsida > Malpighiales > Euphorbiaceae > Aleurites > Aleurites moluccanus. The sequence continues at coordinate 6,952 of CANXYC012421017.1, read as the reverse complement.
TAACACTTTCCCTTAAAATGAAAACAGTATAAAATCATTGAGTTAAGTCAGTTGACACTTGACAGCATATGAAAACCTCTGCTGAAGCTGATGAGAACATAACTCACATATAACGAGTTTAGCTCCCAACTCTAGGATCAAAGAGTCCAAAATAATTTTTCGTTTTAGTCTCATATTAAATTCTAAATTGTCATTATAACTTATTTGAGTTTATTATATTTATAAATATTAAAATTTATATAGTTTTGAAAATGTCAACTTCAAAAATTTATTATTAAATTTAAAAAATTCAATTATATACAACATCTTATATTTAATCAAAGATTAAATATATTTTTAATAATTATATTAAAAAATTACTACAATTTGACCTTATTTGGAGTTATTTACCTACTAGCAGACATTTGAGGTTCACAGTTCTATTAATCCCATAATTCTTTTAAATATCACATCTATAATTTTTAATTTTTCTATATTATATTTGTCCTCATAAATTTTTTTTTCTTTTATATTTATCCTTTTAATTTTAATTTTTACTCTTCTAGCTATAACATATTCATGTGTCACCCCTAATTATATATATATATTTTTAATTTACATTTATAATTTATAATTTTTTATATTTACCCTTCAAAATTTTTTATTTTTACTCATCTAGCTCTAAGTATTTTTATAGATATACTTTTATAAATAGCACTATAAAAAAAATTAAGTAGGTCTGTTGCTATATATTAAATAAATTTTTATTCTTCTCTCAATTAAAAGCTTATGCTTATTACTGTATATACATATAAAAAAATAATAATTATTAATTACATTTCACTTTATACATTTTTTAGATTCGTCACTGTATATATGTTCATATATAAGAAAAAATATCGATTTGAATTTCACTTTTTCAATGCTTAAAACAAAAAGAAAAAAAAAAAAGGAAATAACCAGTGATATTATTTTAGGTTAATGTTAGAAAAAAAAAATTAATTATCTCACTTAATAATTGAGCCTTGAAAGGTGAAAAGAGGACACAAAGGCAATAAATTTTCTAATCATAAATAAAGATCCGTATGATCCATATTAATATTATATATTGAGATCGATCATGTTTTAGCTATGGCGTGACCAACTTGTCTCTCTAAGTTTAACCATAAAATTCGAATATCGAACCACCTTCTTATTCCTTTCTTTATTTCAATCCATAGGTTTAAATTAATAAATAGTGATGATACCTCAATTTAATTCCAAATCATTCATTTGACCGGATGAACGTATATGGACGCACATCAATCATCATACATAATAATAACCTTAGACTTAGCAAAATCCACATGCCTTGATTATTGATCCAAGGTAATATTATATATGAAATTAATGCAACTCCCACATCTCGATTACTATCTTCCTCAAAAAAAAAAAAAAAAAAAAAAAACAAAGTTGTCACATTTCTTTTTCCATAAAAATTAAGAGTACAATAAAAAATATTTTTTAATACTTTAATGATATAATAAATATATTTAATATTATTTTTTCAGACATTAAATACATCTTAAATATAAATATTAATAAGGTATAAAGATATAAAATAAAATCAGGGATAATAATTTTATTTATCCCGTCATATATCCTACTTGACTTAACTAATCATTCACCCCATTTAATATATGAGGCAGTGCTAAATTTGGCATTTTTATATTTAAAATTAATCGGATTCGATTTGTTTTCTCTAAATAAAGCAAAAAAAATAATATTACTAATAAAAATTTGACTTTTTTTTAAGACATCTTAAAAAAAAATGTGACAATCTTTTTAGAGCAGAGAGGGTAATTAATTTCCTAACTAATTAAATCAATTGGTAAATACTTAGATATGTACCTTCATCTCAACAACATATGGGATTGAATCGAATAGTAAGTAGTAAAAAATTGCTAATATATATGCATAAGCAAGAAAAAAAAAGAAAACATATGTAATTGATTTATGAAAAAGAAGAATGAAGTTTGAGCTAGTTAAAATAAAAATAAAAATTATAATTAGATATAAAGCTGGCATAACTTGGAATATTTGATACAATTTGGGTCAAGTAATTTTGCCCCAAAACCATATGCATCGTCATTTTGGGGGATACTCCAAACTATTTTCTCCAATTAGAGAGAGTGAATGAGAAAGGAAAAATAAAATAACAAAGCCCATCAGAAGAAACAATAAAGAAAAAGAAAAAGAAAGAAGAAGAAAAGAAAAAGGGTTTCATAAGTTAAAAATGATACATATGTGATCAGAGACAATTAAATTATAAGAATTTTAATTTTTTTTGTGGGTCTTAATTTCACTTTTGAGGAGTCCTAGCATAGTGCAGGACCATAACATGATCAGTGGTTGAGGAGTCTGGAAGCAAAGTAAGTGCATCTCTTGGGCTCCATATGTTATCTCTTACATGCTGCAACGTCAAGAAAGGCAGTAGCTGTTGCCCTCTACATGTTATCTCTACCTGCTTTTTTTTTTTTTAACCATTTATAATATATTCATTAGATATAATCCAATTTCACACTATCATAATAACAAATTTAAAAAACCACCCAATCAATAATGAAAATATAAATTAACAAATTTTTAATTTAATAATATTATTTATTGTACAAATTGTCTTAATAACTGAATATAAAATTACAAATTTCGAATATTTTATTAAGTAATATACTAAAAATCTATATTTTAGAGAAATAATATTTTATTATATATGCATATTAGTCCAATAACATGATAACTATTTGTAGCATTATGAAAACAAATATTAAAAATGAAAGATAAGAAAGGGACTAATTTAAAAGGTACAAAAAGAAGAAAAAAAAAAATCAGCATCAAATACATATATAGATGATAGATCTACCCATGTGAAACCAATCAGCCAAAAGCCACCTTCTATATCTAGTCCTTATCATGCTCAATATATTAGATGAACTACAAATCATTTCAATAGTGAATTCAAAGCTAATTAAATGCTCATGTCATGCAGAATTAAAGCACCTACTGCTGCTACAGTATCACTTAATTAATTAAGTATTATTATTAATTGAGCTTCTTTATTTATAAAACTCCAAACTTACTTGATTATCACCCTCAAATTATTGTTAAAGAAACTACTTCTAAGTTAATTTGACTCCACTTTGTTTGAACCAAGTTTCACTTGCAAGCTACGAAACATACATAAATATATACTTGTGGGGGTGACACATACACACACGCACACACATACTAATATAAATATATAATTTTTTTTTTTATTTACTCACTAATATACAATAAATAATTATTTAAAAATATTTATAATAGCAAAATTAATAATACAAACACAACACAGGGATTATTTATTTATATTTTAAAAAATAGTCTTATATTAATATTATTCCAAAGCGAAAATGCTTCGGTCAGCCGTCAGTAATGGAAATCGAACGTTTAGAGGCTGCCCGCCCTTTCCACGATCTTTAGAAAAACTGCCCAATTTTAATCATTACAGAACCCACTCAGACTTTGCTACTAAGCCAAAATCATCACCTCAGAGACTACTTTAATTTTCATACCATCAAGATTTTATAATCTCAACAGTAACATTAAATATTCAAGCAACTTATAATGGATCCAAAAAGCACCGCAAAGCCAAAGACCCCCCCAAAAATAAAAATAAGAAAATATTAGTAAATTTTGATACTAAAAAGAATTATTGATTTATAACAATTTTTTTTTTTAAAACAAGATTCAACAAAATAAACCTAACCTTAGAATAATATATAGTTATATACATACATCAATCTCATGTCATGCACGTCTTCTTCACGTTACTTTCCCATCCTTCCAATTAAAAGAAAAGAAAAAACCCTAATTAATAAGAAGGTCAATATTCTTCTATAAGTGTGAATATATGATTATAATTTGCTGATGTGTCTTTGTTTGACATGTAATAAAACTTTAATTAATTATTTATTAAAAAAAAAAAAAACTAAGATAAAAAGCTGGCAAAATTTTTGATTTAGTTTATAAGGGTGATTGTATTGAAAATGAATTATTTTATTTTGCATGCGTATCAGCCACCAACTTATTTTTATTTTTTATATTTATATATAAAGAATATATTTTTGTTTTTTTTCAACAACTTGGAATGATTCTGTTGTGGATTTATCCTCTCATGCATTGCTTTCCTACGACGTAAAATATATAAATGAATGGTTTAGTGTTTTTTTTTTTTAAAGAAAATTTATTATTATTATTTTGGTTTGTGGTTGATTGTGGAAATAACATGAATGATATTGATATTGATGTTAAATTCGATCAAAGTACACCACTTGGATTTTTTAATTAATAATCTACACTAAAAAAAATTTAATTCTGGAAAATATTAAAATCACTATTTCAATACTATATATATATATATATATATATATACTTAGAAAAATGGAAAGAATGAGAGTGGTAAAAAGGAGGTATTTATAATTAGAAATTACAATATTATTTGTCGGGAAGCTGAGCTTAAAGAAGCGAAAGCGTGACGAAAGGGAGAGATAGCGCATGCACAATATGAGCTGTTTGATAATGACACTATCCACGTGTGATTTTTCAGGCCCTACGATATCATTTCTTCTCTATTATCAACTATTAATTTAGATTTTTAATTGTTTTTTGTTTTGGGTATATTTTTAAATGGTGTCAACTAGGGCAAGACAATCCCATCCCAGTTGAGCATGTTCTTATTTTTATATTTTTAAAGTCAATGCTATCTAAATAATCTTATTTTTAATTTAACAACAAAACAAAAAAAAAAAAAAAAAAAAAAGGGAAAAGAATGGCAAGTTGTTAACTAGGAAACCTTCCCACTATGAAGACATCCTTTTGCTTTTTCACAATAGATTATTGCTATACGACTCTTATTATTTATCTATTATGTCTTTGGTATACAGAATTTCTTTATATTCTTTCCGTAGATTATGGAAAATATCATCATTACAGAACATTATTACAAATGCACAAATTTTGTTCGGATGAAAACAATTTAATGAAGCCATGCATCTTCATGTATGAATTTGAAGATAATTATTGATCCACTGAAAGCTATTATAAAATATAGAGTCCTAAATAAAAATATATATTAACTAGACTAAATATTTTCTATATTTGATATATATACTAAATAAATGACATAATAACATTTAAAAAAAAAGAAAAGGGTATGAGAGTTTTCTAAGATGCAAATATTCAACCTCATGTTTCATACCTCCGCTCCAAAGTTTAATTATTTGATAAATAAAAGATAAGAATTATAATTTTGATAATTTTTGGTATTTAAGATTTCTAATATACTAAAAATAAGTTAAATGATTTGGTCAAGTAGTTGCATGCCGTGTGTTGGAATGAAAGAGAAAGGAGAGGTCAGCCCTGGGAGGACGGCATCAGCTTAATTGCTTACGAGAACAAAGTTTTTATGTAACAAGTTATTATTAAAATTAGCTAGCTATACCTAGATAGAGTCTCTTGGGCGGTGGATCCAATAACACCACCGCAGATTGCCAAATCAAAGCCATAAGTTGACCTATAAATATAATTATTAATTACTAATTGATATAACATTCCTTCTGTTTATATAAAAGCAAAGAAGATGTTGAGTGTGTCATACATCCTTTGATTTTAACAATATATATAATTATCCTATTCGCATGTGTGTATGAATGTTGAATGGTTTAATTATTAGAAGATTAATTAATGGTTTATATATATATATATATATATATATATATATATATATAGTTTTGGTTGAAAGAATACAAACAGAAAAGAGTTCCGTTCCAAGTAATTGTTGGTTGCTGCATATTCCTTTCTCTCCTTACTTCATGGCATGGCATTAACCAACAAATATAAAATATAAATCATAGCGTTAAGGGTTGACCTAAGAACTAATTTGTAATCAAAACTATATATATATATATATATATATATATTATATAGAACAAAATGGAATGTTGATTGTGTCATATTGATCAATCCTAATTAGTAATCAAAGACAAGCTAGCCATAAATAATAATAATAATTGTTTTATATATATACATGTTGTAGGTAACGATTGAAGGGGAGTTATTCTATTTATTTATTAGTACATATATACAAATTAATGATATGTAAAGTACTACTTAATTAGGACAATGATAAAGTTGTTTATTTATTTTTTTCGTCGTTATTAATGTTTATTCTTCTGTAGTCTGGCTATTATTTTGTGTTTTTCTCTCTTTTTTGTTTGTTTGTTGCCCTGTAAACAATTCTAAGCATTATTATCTATGTTGTTCTACTGGACAAGAGTGATATAAAGCTCCTGGTTTTGTCTTGTTCCTAAGAGATGATATTGTAAATCTAAATATATGCACAAGAAAAACAATAGTATTATCATCCATTTATATATTGTTTTTATCTTCTTGGTTAAGGTTTAAGGTTTTCTATTATTATTTTTTAATTATTGTGATTTACATATATAAATAAATTTCATTTTTGAATTTCATGCTTTCTCTTATCTAAATACATAAATTCTAGGTTATCCGAATTTATTTTATTTTTAGGCTTTCATCACTACTCTTGAATCTTGATGCATATTCGTAAGATAAGGAAATGGTTCTATAAATGTAACTAAAAATGATTCATATAAAATATAGTTGCAAATTAAGGTTAAAAATTAATGCTTTTCTCCAAAGTAAATTACAGTATATATCATCCTCATTTTTGGTGGAAGGCCCCTCTCCATGGCATAGGATATCATTATAATTATACAACCCACATGTTAAGTTTTGATATATATATATATATATATATATATATATATATATATATATATATATATATATATATATTTTTTTTGATAGCTATGTGTTTATATAGATTATATATAGAGATATATTTATTTATTTTTTGGATAGTTCTAAATTA